>CAXIVR010000001.1:157439480-157481980 GCA_964035755.1 Teleogryllus oceanicus
ACGATACTTCCGCCTCGTACGTCAACGAACTAGCAATCTCCCCCTGAGACTGCGTCCTTTCTACCCCTTGGGATGTTGCATCAATTAGAAACAACTGTGGTTCTACCCGCTAGCGACTGGTCAACGCGTGCCTCCCCCTGGCTGCGGGGTGTCCAAGTTTGTCGGCGCAGTTGGGAAGATAGAATTTTGCCGGCCAAATTTTGTGAGGGAAAAGATAGAAAATTGTCTGTCGCAACCCTAAACAATTTCCAATTTTTGCAATTCTGAAGTGGGTAACTTCCCTGATGTCCCAGAACCGAAAACTGAGAACTAACAATGTTGGAACTATTAACAATTTTATAAACAATTCCGAAACATAAGTTATACGGTCCGGGTGGGTCCTCAAATTGTGAGTGCGGTGAATATCGGAAAATAACGATTTTGACAAGAGATGCAAAATATTACTAAATACCCAGTTTAATTGCAGAATGCAGAATGCAGCAGAATGTTCAATTTCGTAAACCCTGATATTTTACTATACTATTACTTTGTCACAACGTCTCACTCCCAAACATTTTTCTGATCCTGGAGTCGTCGCACACTTCATTTCTTCGTCTTGGTTTTGAAATGATCGTTCATATACTTAATTTTTTTTGCATTAAAAGAGGGGATGACATTCAATTGATTTTCGCAAGTAAGTGAGCAATGTTATTAAACTTTTTCTAATCCAATAATTCTGTTGCATGTCCTGAACATTTATGTCGCAATGTATGATATTATTTTTATTGACATATTTCTGGTGGGCGATCGACTGGCTTGCACACGACGCAATGCGACTGCCCCCGTCCCCTGTGCCTTCTGCGTCAATACTCTCAATCCTTGGGATATGTGAAAAATTGTAAACTGGCAGTTATAATTGATTTATTATCGATAAAATCTGTAGTGAACTGGATATTTGATAAAGGCCTTGGATTATTTATGAACAAAAATTTAGAAAGATAATATGTATGAGAAATTCAATGCTCAAATTTAGAATTATTTTTATCTCATATCAACGTAATTACTTCAAAAAGACTTGTGTTAACACAGGTTAAATGTGTGTTTATGTGTATATATATATATATATATATATATATATATATATATATATATATATGTTGTGTGTGTGTGTGTGTATAGGTATATATTCGATGTATTACTTTCATGTTCATAAAAATGTTTTAACCCATGTATTTTGATTTGGAAATATGTCCATATCTGAACTAGCGACGTCCGCCATTTTTCTACGATGTAATTCTGCTAGGCCACTTCTCTTTCCTTTGAGAAAGGCTGCGGCTGTGTGTGAAGCTTCGCCTGCAACGTTTCATCAGAAGAGCTGTCTAAGCCGGGCAAAGGCTGAACTTAGCCGCATACGGCCCCAGTTAACTTTTGTTGCCAGAACTGTACAAAACTTAGCTCTTTAAACAAGTTCTTGTCTTTTTTTTTTCGGGGGGAAAATCAGGAGTTTCTGCGACATTTGCACTTGAAATTTACAAAAATTTTGTTCCTCAAAAACCGATCCACTTTTTTATTTTAATTTTCTCCACCTATATGATAAGGAACAGTAACAAATATTACTCTTCTCCCGTTTTCGGGTATCGCTCTGTTTTTTTTAGAAATTGCAAAAAACAATTTCAAAGCTACAAAATTGAATATGCCTCAAAGTCGATTGTACAAAATTAGCTCTTTAAAAAGGTAATGTACGATTTTTTTAAGAAACGAGTAGTTTTTGTGTACCTTGCGCTTGAAACTTACGGAATTTTTTCCCAAAAAACGCCCCAAATTTTTTCTTTAAATATTCTGCACGTATGTAGTAAGTGACGAAAAAAAAAAGTATGGTGTTATTCCCATTTTCGGATATTGCTCGTGGTGCCGGAGTGCCGGCAAGTTGACTCTGAGAATATGAGATCGGTTCTCAGAGAGAAAATACGTTTGCTGGTTGAAAAACTTTTGTGGTTTATCTAATTTTCCAATTTTTTTTTATTTCCGTAGAAAATATGGCTTTTTATGTGACATATGCTAAATTTAAAAAAATATAATTTTAAAAATTTTATTGACAGCAAAATTCAAATTCTTTAATGGATTTGAAAATTTTGAAATATATTTTAAGAAAGTTTTTATTCCGCCAGGTGCACAAGAAAATTGTCAAATGTTGCCCTAAAAATCAGCTAATTTCTGGAATTTTTCCAGATGTTTGTGATTGGTGTTTAAATGTTAAAAAAAATAAAATGTAAATTTTGTCCCATTTTGTTTATTTTGATGTATAGAGAGGTATGTAATTACATGCCCATATATATTTTATATTGGATATATACAAATTAATTATTTTCTAGAGACATTATTTGCAATATTAAAAGGTTAATATCAATAAATATTTTTTCAATAATATTTAGACCGTTAGATATAACCGCATCAGATGGTGAACAATTTTTTTTTCAATTTCCTTCGAGGTTAAAGAATTAACTCTTAATTTAAGTGAGAATTTCTTGAGAATTTTAGATGTGAAGGTGTGTACTAACAAAATAAATACCTGATGAAACATATTTTCTATCATATTAAAAAATATTTCTTTCTATAAATGTCTTTATGGGAATAGTACCTATATCCATAGCCTTGAAATTGTTACTTTCTCTAATAGCTGCACAATGAATTTCTTCTTCAATTAACTCCTTTTGTAAATCACTCCCTGATTCTACACACAAGAAAACTAGCACCAATGTCAATTAACTATTCTCTTTCATCACTGCCATTCCCTACAGTCAACATGTTATTCCGTCTTCCTGCAACACTTTTACCTTTATGCCAAGACACATTTGCTAAATGACCGTACTTGCCACAACAGTAACACTTCTTATCTTTTTTCACGTTATATATGCACTTTTTACTAAATGATTACTTTTACCACACTTAAAACACGATTTATCTTCTTTATTCTTAACTGGTTACACTTTTTCACTTTTCACGTTCTGTTGTTTGCTGCTCACTTGTAGTTAACTTCTTTTGCTTCATCTGCATACTCTTCATTCCGGGTCTCTCTTCGTCCGTACTCAGTCATGAGCATATTCTTGACTAATACGGATTTCAAGTTTTACGTTCGACAGTGTCATTGCGAATGCCTCGTAGCTGTCTGGCAATCTAATTAGCATTGCAGAAGCTAATTCTTTATCCGATACCTCGTATCTGGCCTCATTTAAACTGTCACTACACACTCACAGTTTCGTTAAATATGAGGCCGGAATTTGGTTTTTTTTTTTCGGTAGAGATTTCGGTTCAAAAGCATGTTCTAGCGCTACCCACGCCTCGTGTGCAGATGTACTACAATTTTATATATGTGCTTGTTGTTCTGGTTTCACGCTAATGTTTTATCATTGCACCGTTTCAACTTATCTGCTTCTTTCGTTGTGCATTTTTCTGGTATTTCAAATTTCTTCTCCACGTACTTCCACAGTTCATTACTTACAAGTGACATCTTCACGTTACATTTCCACGATCGATAGTTACCTCCATTTAACTTGGTATTTGTTTCACTGATCATTGTGTTAAACATACTTTCACAATGTATTTTAACTGCTTACAGTCACAAGAACCGATGTCTGTGGATACAGTTTCTCTTACGCTAGCACGTGTACAACGTATTTCAGTTACTTCGATTCTTCTTTTCCTATCATTACTTCGCAGCCGGTTGTGGCCAAAGCCCATAACCGATTGTAGCAGTAGGGATAAAATAATCCATACACACAGTGCAGAAAGCTGTTTAATGAAGTAAATCAATATTTTTACAAATAAAAGTATCCAAAGTTTTTTATGACAATCATTTATTCAGTAATTTCACAACGTTTCGTAACTCGTTTTGTTACATCTTCAGGTGCTAAACTTAATGAGGGAACGCTATCCCATTGAATTACCTTGTTTACCCTGTTTAATGAAGATAGCAACAAATACACATGCTCACATGTGGCGCGCAGCCAGAACACATCTTGCTTACGTAACATGAAACGAGCGACAGAACGTTCCCTTAACGCTGAGCAGGAGGGCCAAATCCAATACAATAAATTTCATACTTAACTGATTCAAACCTCACAATAAGGAACTTGACTCCACTTTTAATTGGTTATTTCCAAGTAATAACATGGAATTAAAATGTCAATATTGTTAAGCACTATAATACGATTTGTTCTTAAATTTAAATTTGTGAGCAGATTTTAGAAAAATTCAATAAACAATAGTTACATGGATAATTGCAATTATTTTATCATTATATCAGTCATTTTTTTCTTTTATAAAATATAGATTGCTTTTGCTCGAACTTGAAAATAGGTATTGAGAATAAAAAGGTTCTACCTAAAAAATTTAGGTCTTGATTCCTTCCAAAGTTACAATGCTTTCAGAATAATTACAGTTTCATACTTCGATGTTAAATACCCTGACAAAGTTTGAATTCAAATAATGAAATAGATTTTGTTATAGAGAAGATCAAATCTTTGAAATGCTCTCCTGTAAAATTTATTGCGGTGCTGATAGAACCTTTTTGCTTTAGGGTCGCGATTTATTTTATTGATATTGTTATTTATATTTTTTCTAACTCGCGGAGCCGAAATTCTATTTGAAATATATTGTACCTTCTTCACCAGTTAATATATTTGAGCAACTGCTATGTAATTGCATCGAGTTGATTTCTTAGAACATCCTAGCTTTCGCAAAATAAATAAATAAAAGTGACTTTCGGTTATGTATAATATAAGAACATTTTTTGCTAGATAACTTAATAGCTGCAGAACATATTCGCGACGTTTTGTTTTTATATCTTAGTTTTATTTTCTCAGTCTTTCTTGGAATATCTTTAAGTGTGAATTATAAACCATCTAATGTTTCCGTGAACATTCTGTGGACTTAATAATTTCATGATTTTCTTAAAATTAACGTTAGAAGTTCCTTTAGTGTTCGCCTTATATTCTTCTCAATATAATAAATAATTAATTCATGATGTTCTTCCGTAAATTTCACATTTCTCCTTTCACCCCATGGTTTGCTTTCGCTTTGGTTTTCCACCCACCTGTAAGCAGTAGATATTTTTACTCCAAATGTATCTCCATTCCTCTCCAATATCCAAATTGTTAAATAAAGCACATATTTGCTGTTTGATGCTGTCTGACTCCCTTTTTTAATATGCAGCATAATTAATCAACAAGGTAAATGCAACTCGAAGATATATTCTGCTTTTGTCAACTAAAACAATTGCCTGTTTACTTCTCATTTTGAAATTGTTTGGTCCAAATATAAAAATGATTGCGATTTGTCTGAATGTGAATGAGTTTGTTCGGAATTTGAGGGTGCTTGTTCTCGATCTGAATGTGATTGGTTTCATTTGGAAGTTGAGGCGTAGTTCCTGGCGGGCGAGCGTTTTCATCCCCACCGAGGCGCCGCCTGATGTTTGCGTCCCCGACGACTTCCAGGGCTCAGCGGACGTCCAAAATGCCAAGGTGAAGACACTCCGACCAAGGGACTGCACCGGCTTTGTACTCAATAAAGACTGTAAATTTACCGGACAGCGGAAATTTGCTAGTGTCTGACATTGCAGTAATAGTAACTTTATGTAATATTTGTGTTCAATTAAAGAAATAAACGTATATCCGCCACTCTGAAGACTAGCACTCGCATAGACTCATTACATAGTATCAAGATCAAGATCACAACATCAAGATCATCATTACATAGTATAAATAGTAAACATTATCATCTCGACCCAAAGCTGCCACCCCCGAACTTCTGTCTAGCTGGAACCCGGAAATCAGGTTTGTATCACTCTTGTCGCCTTTAGAAAAAATCAGCGCGTGAGACCTGAGTTCGTGTACAGTATTTGGCGCACAACGTGTGTGTTTTTGATGTCCACGTATGTGGTCCATTAAAATACATAAAACTAGTTTTTTTCGAAACCTTTTTTCTTCCGGGTGGTATCATACGTTCATGCAATGTAGATATTATCTGGTACAACACATGGCATAGGTTTGTTTGTTTGTTTCATGTTTCCGGGCGCGTCAACTGCTTTGGTCATTAGTCCCGTTAGTGTAGTGCATGCTTTTTTCTCGGGAGATGGCGGTGGTCTTCCCCCGCTGGATGGCGAGATCCGGCGCCGACCTACCGTCGGCTAGTGGGGTTTCCCCCTAACCAGGACTCTCCCACCAGCGGGGCACCGCCCCAGCCGGGACAAGCTCTAAGCGCCCGACCGGTCTCCCGGAATATGTGGTAGTGTAGTGCATGTTAGTGTGTGTGTAAGGAGAGGATAGGACAAGGAAGAGGAAGGACAGATCGCGCGCGGTCCGTGGCCCGTTTGGTAGGGTACTGCTCCGGCATTCGCCTGGTATTGATCGGATAAACCACGGAAAACTACCGATCAGAGCAGCCGTCGGCTAGAATTCTCCTCCAGGCAGCGACTAATTCGACGTATCTGAAAAGCTAGTGTCGAAAACCTGCCGCCGTCAGGACTCGAACCTAGGACCTCCCGGTCAGAGGCGCTGCAGTGACATCAGTTGATGCACTAAGCTACCGCTCCCGGTATATGTCATAGGAATTATATTCGTCAACAGTCAAACAAAACAATATAAGGAATCCAGGTATAATACTCGTAGCTGGCTTATAGCTCATTGTCAGTTGTCATTGAGCAATGTAAATTGATACCAATTTTAAGTGCCAAGGAAAATCTTTCCTGCTATGTAATTGCTTCTATGAAATGAAATTCTATACTGAGCATCAAACAGGAATTAATATTCATTTTAACAATGATATATAAAGAATTAGTCCAGTCTGTGGATGACCGTCGCGGTGTAAGCATCGTCCTTTGGCGCTCCGAGCTAGGCAGCAGGTAGTTTCTTTCGCAGGTAGCCACCGTTACAACTTTCGCACTCGATCACCTGACGCCGTTGCAGCCCGCAATGATATGTATATTTTGCCGTACTGTACAGTGAAATTTAGTTCAGAGAAATTATATTGCATCTTCCTTCTTGAGTTTCATTTGCATTCTTACTGATCATAATCTTACATGATCTGAGATCTGGTCTACCGTTCTTTAGTTTTCAACTCCTCGGCCACTTTCCACGAAACATTTCTCCTAGTGTCTTTTCCTGATCATCCGACTTTCTGTATATAATTCCTTCTCTTAATATGACGAAGAGCAACAAGAACGCATCTAGTGCCAATATTGATCTTAAGACCAAAATTACGGAGCAAGTGAATGAGACACTGGATAAGGCAGTAATATCGCTTACTTTCTTACGCTCTTTGGCATCTGTGCTTACTGAACGTGTAGCAAAGCAATTGGAAGATTGGATGAATTTCAATGCTAATCTTGTGGCGGATTTAGAGAAGAAAGTGTCTGAACGTGACCGTGAGATTTGAAATCTAAAATCTCAGTTAGAAGAAAAGACAGACCAGCTCGAAATGTACTCACGCCGAAACTGCTTGCGGATATTCGGCATGAAAGAAAATGATAATGAAGACACCGACAAGATGGTCATCGAAGAAGTTGCGAAAAAGATAAGTGTAAACTTAACCCGGCAAGATATTGATAGGAGTGATCGGATAGATCGTCAAGTACCTAAAAAATCAGGCCCGTTATTGTTAAATTTATTAGTTACAGGAAACGGAATGAAATGTTTCGGTCGAAACGACTGCTGAAGCATACTGGAATTACGATTCGTGAGGATCTCACGAAATTGCGTCTGGTTTTGCTACAAGCTGCCATCGACCGCTTTGGCCTCAAGAACGTGTGGACAGAAGACGGCACCATCGTCATCAAACATAGTAACAGTCATGCCCGGGTGCAAACCAATGACCAGCTGGAGGCAGTTCAAGCTTAGTGTAGGAGCTCCTATCCACCTCCCCACTCTACACCCCGCTTTCACAACCACTTTCGGATACTTCCGAGAATTCTCCTTCCTTTCTTCTTCTGCGAACTTCTGCAAATCCTCAGTTAATGCTACCTACGTTCTTCCCCTGGCATCCTGCAAACGCTTCATCTGTGGGTGACCGGAACCTTTCCCCGACGGTACAAGCGCCTGACGATAGAAATAAGCCTAATCCTCGCTCCCTCTGTCTGTACGTTGCGCACTTAAATGCCAAGTCTCTACCCTGCCATTTCGAAGAAGTAACGTAAATAATATATAAACACCGTTTTCATGCGCTTCTCTTAAGCGAAACCTGGTTGAAAAATTCTCTCCATTCCGCGCTAGTAGCAATTCCAGGGTACCGCTTGATAAGAGCTGATCGGAAGGCCAGCGTCGCCGCACATGGTCGAGGTGTCGGTATATACATTTGCGACGATCTTAGACATAAGCTTGTACTCTTTTCAAGAAATACGGATTGCCAATGTAGTGAATATCTTTTTATCGAAGTCGGACTTTTAGGAAAAAAAGTGTCTCTTGGCTGTCATATATTTACCTCCTAAGTCAGGCAGTATAGATATCTTGGACGAAACCTTTGCATCTGTGATCAATTCTTATAAACATATGTTATGGATGATTTTAATCTCTTATTAAAGCCTCCTTCTGCAGAGCATTTTTTCCCTTTTTTTCCACAGTGTGCCTCAAATTTCCCTCTAGACCTACACCCACCCCAGAGGCACAAAACTTCCATGTGTCTTTAATAAAAACAAAAAATAGTTTTAAAAAAATAGTGTTTAAAAAAAAAAGCCCGAAATCACGGTAAATTTTCCCAGTTCCGGGTTTTAAAACCCGTCAATTTTATCTTTTTTATAATCTGAATATTCCCCGCACTTAACCAAATACCGGTTTTTTAAAAAATTCGAAAAAGGGCATTTAATGTATATGGATTGACACTTCCATGGACCTTTTTCCCGAAGAAGAAACGCAGTCGAAAATGGCGTTTTTCACAAATTAAAAATACAACTAAATGCCCCAGCGCCCAAAATATCGGCGAAATCCTGCCCATGATTAACTGATTAAATTCAATTTTGAAGGATCGAGATGCAGTGCATGCTTTTTTCCGGAAATATAAATGCGAACTTTTTAAAAAAAACAGTAAAAATGCCAGATATTTAGTTACGCAGAAATGCCGAAACCCTAAAAAAATATTACCATACCACCTTTCGCAGTATCCGCAACTCGAAAACGATTTGGAAAAATCTGAAAAATCTAGAAATAGGAAAAGCTCCTCCCAATTTGAAACGAATATCCCCCTAGAATCTCTAAATCATTGTTTCATAAGTAACGTTCCTTCATTTTACGGTAACGAAGGTCAACCCCTCCTTTTCCCCAAAAACTCAAAACAAAATTCAACGACGTTTTTTTCATCCTGGAAATGAATATAATAAAATGTTCAAATCTCAAATCTGATGCTTCAGGTACCCATGGTATAAATCCCAAACCTAAAAATATAGCCTTTTTGGGTTTATTCAGTCATTCCGAAATAGTTAATTTCTCTCTAATGAGCGGACAATACCCTTTATCTTGGAAAAGTGCGCCATGCCCCTTTTCCCCAAGACGCATCCCAAAAACCTTGAATCCCCTTGCTCCCCCCGACTTTTCGTATGAAAAGGTCTCCGAACAAAATGAACATCCAAAAATCCTTTTAAACGATCAGCAATCGGGTTTTCCGCCCGGGGCGGGAAGGGGTGAATGCTATTGAAGATCCGAAACAGCTATAGATCAGAAATATAATATCTTAATTTTATGGATTTCACAGCGTTCGATGCAAAAATCGAATCTTACCCCAAAACTAAAATCAGGGGATTTGACAGCCCCGAATTTTTTAACTATTTAATTTCCCGGGAAACCCCAAAGGAGTGGTGCCCGTAGTCCCTAAAGGGGCCTTGAAATTTAAACCCGTGGAGTTGCTAAAGGAAAATCGGGGCCAAACAGCTTTCTTAATCTGTAAACGATGGGGGAAATGCATTAAATATTGCAGTCCTCAAATGTACGTCGATGATCTTCAGATATTTTTAAGTGGTCCCGTCAACTCCCCTCACTCAAAAAATTAAGAAGATTTGAAAACCCTTAAATAAATGGGCAGCGTTATTGGGTCTAAAATTTAAAACCCCAAATAAATCACAGTGCATGATTATCCCTTTTGAATAAAATATCTTTCCTTTTTAAAATTTATATAAAAGACACCGTTCTTCGGGGGTTTGGGCAGAACCGGCGTGTTTATTTACCACCCCCGCGAAACTCGCAAATGATTAATCTGCCGTAAAATTTTTGCCAAATGCATTCGCTGAAACGCCGCGAATGCTTTTGAATTAGTACATGGTACACTCATTTCACTAATTATCCACATTTGCTTTTGCGCCTTTACAAACATGACATCTAAATTACAACGAAACTTTAATGACAGAACGCATGCATACGGGTTTATTTTTGATCTAAGAAAAGACGACGATGTATCGCACATTCTTGACTCTAGACAAAAAAAGTGCGATACATGCCCCTTACTCTTTACATGCTTACTCTTTACATGCTTACTCTACACAAAAAATTTTTCACTTTCTTCTTTATACTTTTTCACGGTTTTCATGTAACACATCTAATAAGTAATTTCAATCTTCTGAAATTAAACCGAGCTCATTGTTCAGCTCTGCTCTGAGTGCCATGTCACAGCACGACTTGATCGAGCTATCCGAGCCTGGAATAAACTACCAGCGAGTCTAAAACATTCGAATACTTTCCTAAATTTAAAAAAAACCCAAATTAAAGATGGGTAAGGTATAACACATATAGAATGGCAAATTTCTCCCATTCTCTAGACTTTCCCTCTTCCCCCCCCCTAAACGCCGCATTTTTCCCCACCTTTAAATTCTAATTCCACCCCATACCTCATTACTCTATTTCATTTTCCATTCCTCTCCACCATCAAATTATTAAAACCATATTTTTTTTATTCTAATGAAATTTTCAAATAAAAAATTTAAAAATGATTACCATGTCCAAATAAAAAGCTAAAATCTACAGCTATCTTTATACTGTCATCATTGTTATCTTAACTATAATATATTTGCCTCAAGTATAAATACAATTGATGTTTATATCCTATTGTACTTTTACATTTTTTCTTAATACTGTCAATATTATATTTTAAAATTAGTAGTACTATTAACCTAGAGCCTATTGCTCCTCTCAAATGTTTAATTTATGAAAAAATGCAAATGTATACCAAAGTAGCATTTCTGACCGCTTCTGGAATAATTTTTTTCCATCTACTTCTTTTCTTCCTCCTTTTTTCCTTTTTTATTCTTTTCCCTTTTTACAGACTTCCCCCTTTTGTCTTTGCCCTTTCCCTAAACGCCTCTTCTCTTCACCTTACTACTATGCTAAAATTCTTCTATATTAATGTTGGCCCTAAGCCTCCATCCTGATTGAGATTTTTGGTTTATAACGCTTAAGGGGTATGCCGGGGTGGGCCCCCTTTTTACTCCCAGACGTTAATGTAAAACCCCCTTATATGTTTCTACCTGTTTCAATCAGACTAAGTGGTTAGGCGGAAGAGCAGGCCCCATCCGACCTCCCAAAATTTAAAAAGACATTATTATTATTATTATTATTATTATTATTATTATTATTATTATTATTATTATTATTATTATTATTACTATTAGTTCAAACTTTCACTTTAATAGAGTAAATATACCTATAGCAAGCAATGGACTGTACTTCAACTTCAGCAACAGTGATCCACATCCTTTCATATTGTGACGTCACGGGATTAGACAACCCCATAACGCCACCATCAGCTACGAAAAGAAGCCCACGAACAGAGAGGAGTAAGGTACGCGGCGGAGCGATGGCTGGTAAACGCGCCATCTGCCCACAGCTTTTCGAACTATGACGCCCGAACTAGCGAATAATGTTTTTCCGGGAGGTCACGAAAAGAGGAGAATATTCACCCCTCAAAAAATTTCCCCAGGCACGAGTACCATAAGTATCGCGGCGCGCCTCGGAGGAGCCCTCTATGACTGCAGCAGCGACAGCGACTAGACTGAGCTCTCTTTGATTGCGGCAGCGACGGTGACTAGACTGAATTCTGAAGGCGATTGTAACTTGATAGTATAGGAGTTTATTTTACCTTGGTAGTTAAAAGTTAGCTTGAGAAGCGTATCTTCGAAAGTGAGGCAATTAAGAAGTGGAGTGCACAAACATTCTTCGCATTCACAATATTTAAGGGAGCAAGTGAAGTGACTGTTTGATGCCGAAATAATTTCAAATTTGTAAAATTCACGAAGAAGGACATTAACTAAATCCAGCATGTCATATTGCACGCTGAGACCACACACGCCCAAAGTGTGGTAGATCGGCCGAGCATTTAAAGCATAAGTTCAGCAACATCAATTATTCGAGGCTGAAAACGCGAACGAACTTGTACGAGGCGCGGTAGAAGAAGGACGACCCCAGAAAGAGCGAAGCGTAGGTGAGAAATATTTGGACTGGAACGAGAATTAGAGTCCGGAGAACAGGAGAAGGGTGTGGAAATTGTAGGCGTGGCGGAGTCCAGAGTTCGAGAGAAGGAAACTGGTAACGTCGTGGGACAGCAAGCAGAGACGCGTGGCAACGCAGGGCTGCGAGCGGCAGAAAATCCCCAAGGTTACCTAGAGGCGAGCGATGCTGAGCTCTTGAGGTAAAAGAACGGGCAACGTTTATGCGGCGATCAGTTGGGGAAAGAGAATAACCGTAAGTACACGACAATTCGTGTTAAAAGTGGGTGAAAAGTCCAGAATAGGTGGGAGAAGTATCCCGAACGATGTGAGTGGCAGTTTCAAGTTCATTTACTGCACGTGTTTTTGAATTCATTCAAAGAGGCCATACCTTGTACAATTTTACTTAAATAATTCATGATTTTCACATGTTGCACAGTTGATATTATCTTTACAAGTCAGTTTATTGTATTGTGTTAAAAGTAATTGCTTTCTGTATATGTAAAGGGGTCAGATTTAAGTGACGTGTATATTACGTTTTATTGTTCTTTCTCTAAGTTCAGTGTTATAGTGAGTGCGAAGCCCAAGGCTAGCACCTGTGAACGGGATTCCTTAAAACAAGTGTAAAATTCATTTTAAAAGCCGTGCACGGAAAAACTAGAGAGTAAAAAGAGTAAAATAATTTGGTAGATGAAAATTCAGAAAGAGGAATGAGCAAATTTTAAATTGTAATAGGTGAAAGTATGTTCAGGCAGTCGAGGTGACGCCAATTTTTTTTTTGTTTTGCTGCGTTTTTTTTTTCAGTGACCAACTACTTTAAGTCCATTATCCCGTTATATAATTGTCACTGTATTTTTTCATTGATTATATGCTCATTTTATTCGTATTTTATCTGATTCATTGAGTCAAGGGTTC
Organism: Teleogryllus oceanicus; assembly: GCA_964035755.1. NCBI lineage: Eukaryota > Metazoa > Arthropoda > Insecta > Orthoptera > Gryllidae > Teleogryllus > Teleogryllus oceanicus. The sequence goes on from CAXIVR010000001.1 coordinate 157,452,829, forward strand.
AGACCTTTCTCATACCCAAAAGATCCTGCTTCCTGAGAATTTTAAGCTCGCTTCACGAGCATTCATACTATCACGCCTACACCAAGTGTGGAAGGTAGTAGGTGGGTGTGTTAGAATATATTCAGCAATTACTGACATGGCTTCTTGTTTTGCTTCTGGTCATACTTGTAGCGTACGATATTACTTCCTAGCCTGCTACGTGTTTACGTATTATACGCGCATGTTTTCTTGAGTCCCACTCTGACAACATTAGTTGAATTAAGAACAAATTATAGCAACGAACTTTGTAGACAAAATGTGATAACCAGAAATGTTTGCTCCCTTCTAATAGAAATTATTTTGCATCGAAAAACGATTTGATTTAAAATTCTTTTTGCAAAATAACCAAACTCCCCACACCTCTCGCAACTAGCGTAGCCAGGGCTCAAGAGAACGTGCGCTGATTATAGTACAGTGACTACGTAAGTACGTACAGAAACTATTGCAATTATATCGACTATTTTTATAATCAAAACACTATTTTGGGGCGCTAGTAACGAGAATGTTGATTAAGTTTGTTTCTATATGTAATAAATTACTTCCTTAAATATATTGTGTTGTCAGAATTCACATTTTATGGGCCATTGATACGTAAAAATGGATTGACGACAAAACGTTTGTCTATCTGTCTGCTGTTTGTGCGTCTGTCCGTTCGTCTGTGTGTCATGTCTGTGGTCAATATCGCTAGCGTCTACATATTTCAAACGATTTTTATACAAAACTGATATTTCCCAATCGATTTGAAGGGAAGATCTAATTTCTAGAATAGATTCCATTTAACAAAAAATCATTATTAATATTTACTTTTGCAATTTAATGTTTTTTTCAACTTTCGAAAATACAGAGCGTTCGCCGAAAGTGGAACCAGCGCCGATTTTTCTTTTTTTTTTTTGCATCCTTAGACATATATGTGGGAAAAACTTATAGAAAAATTAGAGCATCATCAAGAAAATTATAGTTTAAAAATTGCTTATATTTTATGCAAAATTAAGTGAAAACTACTCATTTCCCAAAATTGCACATAAACATATGTCAAGATGTGTCTTTTTGTCAATAGATTTCATTAAGAAAAAATATCTAAAACTACAGGACTACTAGTTATAGGAAACTCTGAAAAACTTTTGAACTTACGCAATTTTTTAAAATTCAGAGTTTAACGAAAATGAGATCCGCGCAGAACGCTTGAAATTACGCTTATGTTATCCGAATACAAAGTTTAATACAAACAGTTGCAGCCATTTTTGTGAAAATGTTGCGGCTTCGTATACCCCTTAATATCTATTTTAGACTCACTGGGTCTCGAGATCTTTCATATCGATCGGAGAATATCAAATTTGTGAATATCAAATGTGAACGGTACAGGTGTTGACCACGCAGACAGGCCGACAAACAGACGTTGTGTCGTCTGCATTTATCGAAGATTAGGACTGGAAAAGAAAGCAGCGTGTGCTACTGAACAGCACTTGGCAAATCCTACATTCTTTCTCATAATCCCCACGCCAGGAGAATACGTAATACTCTTTGGTACCCACAAAGGATACGAAGTATGCTGTAGTTACCAAGCAACCACCCTATATTCCAGATCACCCTAGCGATTTTCTACTTTTCTTACACATCAATAAATCTATTTTCGGACAGGATTAAACATATTTCATAATGACGCCTAGTTACATTGGTACTTATCACTAGAGGCAGACCTCTTTCACTCAAGGATACTAATTCTGATCCCATGAAATTTCTATTCTGGTGAGAATTGAGAATCCTGGTAAGAATTGATTTGTAGAAAAATAATGCAACATGTACTGTACCTGCAACACTTAAGTTTTCCCATGAAATTGTGTTTTGATTTGGGGGACGACCTAGGGGTACTTTCTTGATGCGTCTTTCTGAGAGCGTATTTCTTCAAAAACTGACACTGTCGCCTCTATCCCAGCCTAAAGTCCCCAAGAACAGAAAATGATTTAACTATTTATCCCTTTGCCGTATCTCATAAACCAAAAATGCTTTAACATTTTAATGATTAATTAAAACGATTGTAATATATTCAAGAATATATCTTCAAAAATATATGCAGAAATTTTCCTTTAAAAATATACATTAAATTTTCCTTTAATTATATTGCAACTTCTTCTATTGTCCAGCGTTGACTCTCTCTATAGGCGTGCTCCTGTTATCGCAATGGCATTGGTATGCGATTGTTAAGCACAATAGCTATCATGCTGACGCATTTAAAATGTTCGCTGGCAATCTTCTCTTGGCTTTACGCCAGTTCTGGCATTGTCAATTTCCTGTGCTTCTCTGGGGATTTTCCTCAATCGCTAAACCGCACTTGAATAGATAAATAACAGCGGTCTGCTCGCTCCATTTCCTGTCCATACTATGTAATTTAAATGAACATCCGTGTTATTCCCGTATACAGAGATTTGGCAGCGGCATTCTGTTAAGCGCCGGAGGGATCAATACATCCGTGTCGTTCAAACTGGTATTCATAAAACATTCATTTTTATCGCTTGCGTGAGTTGCAGAATCTAATTTATTAGAGAATATACTTTTCATACACACGGGAATACGACAAATATCTTTATTTCAGGCAAATTTCACAAATAACAAGAATATCCCTTTGTAATTTCTCGCACTTACTTCGTAAGAATTTTCGGCAGAAAAACTTTTATTTCTGGACCCTGGTAATGAAAAAGTGAATAAATTCTTTTGCTATACTTAGTAAATCCCTAACACATCGTGTAGTCAGAATTTGTATTTTGTGGGTCCTTGGTACCGAAAAATCGATCGAAGTCAAAACGCATCCGTTCGTCTGTGGTCACCGTTAGCGCCTAAATCACTCGGCCGATTTTCTCCAAAATTGATATTCTCCGATGGATCTGAACGAACTCAAGGCTTTCGGAGTTTCAACCGGATACTTTAATTTTTGAGGGCACTTTACAAAACGCCTCTAAAACGTTTTCCAATTTTTCAATTTTTTTAAAACAAATTTTGTTTTCGAATAGCGCTTAAAAGACGTTAAAAGAATGGTGCAGGTCTCATGTTCCTTGAAATTCCTGATTTTTCGAAATTTGCAAAAGTGCAAGTATTGTTAGGCAAGTATAACTAGTTGTGCAGCAAAGAACATACTTCCTCGCATTTGTTGGATATACTCCGCAATATTATATTTCTATATCAACCAGCAAAAGTGATTTCAACCAGCAACATTTTTTTCCCTTTCCGAGACCCGATCTCAGTTCCTCAGAGTTAACTTGTCGGCCACTTCTCCACACTCGAGCCGTATGGATCGATCTCGGGCAGAGGCATAAAAAGGTAAATGCAGGATTTACGTAAAACACCCTCAACAAAAATATCCGTTAGAAACACTCAAAGCCTCCAGTTCGTTCAGCTCGATCAAGAAATATCAATTTTAAAGAAAATCAGCTGAACGGTTTTGGAGCTACAATAGTCCACAGACGAGCTGAGAGATGTTAGATTGAGAAGTTGATTGATAGTGATTCCGGGCGCGCCAACTCCTAAGGTCAATAGTCCCGAATGTGTAGTACATTTTTCTCGGGAGGTGGATGTGATCATCCCGCCCTGCATGGCTAAATCAAAAGCCGACCTACCGCCGGCTAGCGGGATTTTCCCCAACCAGGTGCCACCCACCAGAGGGTATCCTCCTAGCCGAGAGAAGCTGTAAGCTCCCGACCGGTCTCCCGGCATCTGTGGTAGTTTGGTGCATGCAAGTGTGTGTAAGTAAAGGATAGGATAGGACAAGGAATGATAAAAAATTGCACGCGGTCCGTTTGGTAGGGCCGTTTGGTAGTTGCCCCGTCATTTGCCTGGTGATGATAAATAGAAACCACAGAAAGCTACCGATCCAAGCAGCCGGCCGGTAGAATTCTTTTCCATACAGCAACAGCACTTTACCTAGGCCGGATAGTGTAGAAAATACTGCAATCGTCATGACTCGAAGCTAATACCTGCCCGTCGGTGACAATGACATTAGTCGATGCCCTAAACAACTCTCCCGGTCAGCCGTTAAGGATATATAATTCTGTCTCATGGGTAGTGTATACATTGTATATAAATTTCATGTTAATAGATTGGTGAGAGAGTTGAAAACTTTTTTGAAATTTCAACTTTTAGTTCAAAATTCGAAAATCACAAACAGACACTTCAGAGTATTTAGTATCTTAATTGATTGTATATGTGAGTAGAATTGGTTCAACCGATTTTCAATAGTTTCTGAAATTCTCAATAGTTTTCATCACAACACAGTATTGTGACAAATAACTATCCCTGCGCGAGGCTCGAATCAGTGGCCCTTCCCTCCGAAGCGCTGAAACAGTACCCGCTATTTAACCACATCGGCCACGAGGATTGGAACTTCAATAATAGTCATTAGAGCTTGGTGTTTCAGTTCTAGCATTAGGAAGCCGGAAAATTGACATACTACGGAAAAAATGTGCTTTGGGCAGAAAAAGATGGCAACTGAGAGGACATAACTTGGCGCGGAAAATAATTTTTTGGTGGTTGAAAACCATTTTGCTTGTTCATTTAACAAGCAAAATGTTCATATAACGGAAAAGTAAGCAATTTTGTGAAAATATACGTGAGAAAGCATGTTCTTTACAACAGACTTTGTTTGAAGCAAAATGTGCTGTCTCCAATTTTGAAGTTTTCAAAAGTTAACATTTTGGGAAATTCCAAAAAAAAAAAAACGAACAATAGCCAAAAATGGAACCAGCACCATATTTTTACCGTCTCTTATTACATATCAGAAAGAAAAGATTACATGTCAGAGAGAACATTTCAAGTAAAAATTTAGAGCAATTTTTGAGAAACAATTGATTATATTTTGCCCGAAATTACACAGATATTACTGGGTAACTACTCCTATTTTTGAAATATTGAACATGAACTTATTTAAAGTTCTGACTTTAAGGAACATAATTCAATACTGTAGTTCTAGAAATACGCGACAAAAAATTGCACCTTTACAATTTTAAAAAATCTGTGATCTCAATGAACATGAGACTACTGCCGTTCTCTTAAGCGTTCTTTAAGCTATCCGAGGAGAACGTTCGATCAAAAAAGGGTTTAGTCGAATAAGGCGGTGAGTGAAGAGTAAGAGTAAAAGCAGGATCCCTTCGAAGAAACAAAGTTCAGTTGCTGGAGCAAGACCGTATTGTATGTATGAAAAACGAGTGAATGAATATCTGCAACCACTCTCAGGCAATATCGAATCTGATTGGAAGAACCTAGTGGATTGCGTGCTACAGTCAGCATCAGAATGCCTGGGTTACCAATGGAATTGAAAAACAGGAAGACTGAAAATATGGAATGAGAAAATTAAAGCAACTATCATAATCAAGAAAGATGCGCATCAGAGATAATTGAGTACCAAGAAACCAGAAGACTACGTAGAGTATAAACGATTTAGAGTTAAAACACGCATGTTATCCAGAAAACACACATGGAACGTTGAAAGAATTTCTGCAAAAGCATGACATCACTGGCGCTCAAAGAATGGGCTTTAAAATTTTCAAAAATATCTCCAAAAACGAACGAGATAATGCTCGGGTATATTTTATCTCAGAGCAAAAAGGGATTGAACACTATAGGAAACTTTAATTCTCAACAATGTTGGGAAAGTGGAAACAGAGAAAATGCTAAATAATGAAGAGATGGATGAGTTAGAATTCGCAGAACATTAGATGAAAAGATCCTTCTTAAAATTATTTAACAGTCTCTGAACTGAAAGCAGTATACCTGCTGAATGGAACAAAGCCTTAATAATCAATATACATAAAAAGAAATCAAAATAAGACTGTGATAATTATCGTGGGATCTCCTTATTGACTACTGCTTCAAAATTGTATACCACAAAAAATGTCCGCACGAAAATTCTTCCCCAAAAAATTTTGGCACGATGTTTATTTACGAAACTTCTTTTAACAAAATCCTGAGAATAGTCAGTAAACTAAAAACTAAATATTCATCTGGTTTAGATGAATTTCCGGATTGTTTATTAAAAACGTGTGCACCTGCCATTATACACCCACTAACTCACATTTTCAATGCTTCCTTGTGCACAGGAATATTTCCAGATATTTTCAAAGCAGCAAAAATTAAGCCACTTTTAAAAAAGGGAACAAAAATGAAATTCAAAATTACCGGCCAATTTCTCTTTCGTCAGTTTTCTCAAAAATATTAGAGAGGCTTTACTATACGCGAATGGAAACTTTTCTCAGGAAAAACGAAGCGTTTTCAGACCCGCAACGCGGTTTCAGGAAATCAAAATCTACGGAAACTGCCATTTTCTACTTATCTTTCCAATTCTTTGCCAAATCTGCTTATCTTTCCAATTCTTTGCCAAATCTGCTTATCTTTCCAATTCTTTGCCAAATCTGCTTATCTTTCCAATTCTTTGCCAAATCTGCTTATCTTTCAAATTCTTTGCCAAATCTGCTTATCTTTCCAATTCTTTGCCAATTGAACTTGGGGTCCTACTAGGTTCGATCTTAGGTCCTATTCTCTTTCTGTTGTACGTAAACGATTTGCCCTCATCTATTAAAAATGGAAGAACAGTTCTGTGTGCCGATGACACGAATGTTTTTTGCAAAAAAGAAACGATAAATAGTACAATTTCAGAAGTTTCAAATTGGTTTTGTAATAACAAACTAATAGTACAAAAAAAAAACAATTTGGCGGTTCAAATCGGCAGTCGTATGCTCCATTGAAAATGAACAATATGCAATTAGCTGATGTTAAGGTAACAAAATTTCTAGGTCTCTCAATTCAATCAAACCTCAAATGGAATGTACATATAACAGAATTAAACACTAAATTAAGCTCATTATGTTATGCATTCAGAATTCTTTCTAATTCTGTTAGCCTTCATGCAGCTCGTTGCGTGTATTTTGCAAATGTACATTCCCGCCTGAGATATGGGATAATATTCTGGGGAAGCTCATCCTTTAGTGCCCAGACATTTAGATTGCAAAAGAAAATTATCCTAATAATGAAAAAATTCCATCCACGTGATCCGTGCAAGCCTCTTTTCATTGAGCTTGGAATCTTACTATTGCCTTGCCTATTTATTTATGAGTATGTAGTATTTGTCAAAACTGACTTACTTAACTGTGGGAACTTATTTTCATGTAATACTGATATTTATAGTTACAACACTCGACGTAGAAATCATGTTCATCAAGTGTCAGTATCAACAGCTCACTACAAGAAATCCACAACAATACATGTACGTTACTTTACAACGCATTGCCAGATGAAATTAAACAATTAAAATTGGTACACAAATTTAAGTTAAAAGTAAAATATTTTCTGCTGCAAAACTGTTTCTATACAATTAGACTATACTGATCGTCAAAAAGAAAAATAATGTTTACTTTAACAAAAACAAGATATAGAATAATTAATTAGTCTACATTTGCATTATATAATTTAAAAAAAAAAAGACTCAATATACTTGTAACATAATGTACTTCCGGGTCAATGACCCCCATCTCGATCGGGTTTTTGTCCAGTTTCCCTGATCCATTGAGCAAATGCTGAGATGGCACCTTGATTTGCTTCTGGACGTAAATGTAGCTTCACTATGCGCACGTTTTGTTGAACTTTCCTTTGCTTGTAGTGGTAGTAGAGCGTAGGGTGAGTTTCTATATTGTTAATAATACAGAAAAATCAAATCTGTTTGTTCGTTTACCGTTAAAAATAAGTTTTCTATAATCCGGCAACAAAAATATCTAGTTTTTGAAATGTTAATCTCTGGCTTTTTCAAATATATTATTATTATTATTATTATTATTATTATTATTATTATTATTATTATTATTATTATTATTATTATTATTAATACCTACCTTATTATTATTAGTACCTACCCTTATTATTACCATTATTTTTCGTCTTAACTATCAATAGTTAAATTGTTGGGAAGGGATTCTGAAACTCAAGAAAGCGTGCGCAGATGAGTTTCTCCCCCCCCATACGTCACATACAGTTTTTGACTGTTTTTGACTAAATAAATAAATAAACAATATTGAAATACAAACTTAACAAGGGGATGGAGGACCTTCTTCAGGAAGAGGTTAATGGATTCAGGGAAGGGAGAAGCTCTAATGATGCAATTTTCACTCTAAAACAGATATCAGAGAAAGGCAGAGAATACAATGTGCCTGCGTACATGCTGTTTCTGGATGATTGCAAAGCTTATGACAGTGTGGAGAGATGAAAATTATGGTGTATTTTAGAGAGCTATGAAATTCCAGGAAACTTGATAAATGCCATTCAAAGCGTGTTCCAGAATACCGAAATTTGTATTAGGTATCGAGAAATATCAAATATCGAGAGATATTCAAAGCGTGTACCAGAATATCGAAATTTTTCACTTAAGCAGATGATCAAGTTTTGGCTACCTCGGAAGGCGATATCCAAAGAAATATAGCATGACTTAACCGAGTGCTACAGAGTTATAATTTAAGGATATCTAGTCAAAAGCGAAGGCTATGGCATACAAAGGCAAATATTTCAGAAGAATAAAAATTGTTATCCACAACCAAATTATTGAACAAGTTTACAACTTCACTTACCTTGGCTGCAAAATATCAAATGACATATACCCTGAAATGCAGGAGAATGTCAGCAAATACAATACATTGAATGACTTTATGAAGAGGTACTTTAAAAATAATATGTTGAACAGCACCCTAATGATTTCACAATGTTATATCCCAACCCACACTCTGCTTCACTAGTGAAACGTGGACACTGAGAACAAATGACAAAAGAAGATAAGAAGCTTCCCAAATGAATTCCTTAAGAGCTCTACTGGGTCTGACCTTCAGGGACAGAGTTCCAAACGAAGACATAAGGTCAAGGTGAAGTATTGATAGTGTAGTAAATGATATCAAAATATTCTAAAAGAAATTTTTCTTCTTCTTTTTCTTCTCCTTCAGGTATATAGGCACTGCCTGTTAGGCCTCCGTTCCCATCTGGTCACGCCATCTCTTCTTTGGACAGGATTTATTCGTCCTTGTGAGCGGTATTTTAGAATTCTTTTCGGCAGGTGATTGTCTTGCATCATTTCAATGCGCTGCGTCCAGGAATTTCGGTAGTAATTGATTTTTTATTGAAGTTTACATACACCAACTACTTTACAAATTTCTAAATTCCTTTTTGTGTCCTTCATCTTATAACCAGCTACTGATCTCAGAAATCTCGTTTCAGCACTTTATAGTCTTGTGCTATCTTTTTTGGTCATAGTCCAATTTTCACTTCCACACACAAGTTGGAATACTTAATATTTTATAGAATTTTATAATGGTTTCCTCTCTGACTTTCTTTTTCTGGGTTCTGGTTGTTAGGTTCATACGATTTAGTCTTTCAATTTTCCCATGTGTATCTATTTCCCGTCTCTATGACATTTTGTATCCCAAGAAATTGAAACTTGAAACTTGTTCTATAGGTGAATTGTATACAACTAATTTGGATCTAATCGGTTCCACCCCTTCAAAGGTCATGACTTTTGTTTCTGTAGAGGATATGCAGATATTGTACATTTCGGTTACCTTTTGTAATTCAAACAGTGCTTTCTGGAGGAAATATTCATCATTTGCTATTATAAGTTGTTCATTCGCGAATAATATGGTATTTAGGTTTCTTTCTTGTCCCATGTCATGGCTATAAGGTTTTAGTCTGGATATCCACATATTTAATGCTTCATCTAAATATAAATTAAAAAGAATTGGGGACAGACTACATCCTTGCCTTACTCCTTGGTTAATCCTCTTTCGTATTCTCTTGGCCTTTGATAGAAATTTCTGAGTTTCTATATATGTTTCTAATGATCTAAATCAGCTGTGGTGGGAGACCTTTACAATGCAATAATTAAATAGTGTATTTCTGTTTACTGTGTCAAAAGCTTTGGAGTAATTTATGAAGAGGATGTATGTTCTTTTATTAAATTCTCTATGTTTCTCAATGATCTGCTTGACAATGAAGGTATTGTAACGTCGTAGCATTTTAGTCATCGCACCGCACAAGGCGCGGGCCGGCGCGTGGGAGCGGGTGGTCCAGGCGTCAGGCTGGCGGTGCAACCGGAGCTGTCACCTTGGAGGGTGCAGGCCACCGGCGGCGTGTCTGGGAACATCTGGGAGTCAGCTAGCCTGAATCATGTGTGAGGACAGATCGTCTGCAGCTGGCGGCGGGCCCCATTTTGCGACCGGCCCCAAAACTCAGTAATGAGGTGAGGCGGTCCGCGGGTCGTCAGCGAGGGAGGTCTGTCACGTGACTCCTCGCGATAGGGGCTGGTGGGGGAACAGTATTCATTCGAGATTGGGGCCGAATCGCGGTGCGGAGGTACTTTGGGTGATCCGTGAAGGGGTGATCGCAGGCTTGCGAGGCTGGCGCTTTGCCACGAGACAGAGTCCCCAGCTGGGGCACGCTGGGGTATGCTGGGTCAGGCAAGGGCGGCTTCCCTCAGGAATTGGAGTGCTGTGGAGTGCAGCGGTAGGTTCTGGAGCAGTATGTAAATAAGCATTGTAATATACAGTCATTGTAAATAAACCTGATATAAAAGCTCCGTGTGTGCTGTTTTTCACATCACGACGACGTCACAATATTATCGGAGCAAGACCTACCCTTCCTAAAACCATTTTGTTCTTCTAATAACATGGTCTCCGCAATATTACGAACTCTGGATGCGATTATTTTTGAATAGATCTTGTAAGCAACATTTAAAAGACTTATTCCTCTATAATTTTCACAGGACGACCAGTTCCCTGTGAAGATAGCGCTTATTACTGTAATTTTCCCCTCTTGCGATTATAAACACTTTCTTCCAACATAAGTTGAGAAAGTGTAAGATCCGTTTCTTTAAATTTTCTAATACATATTTGATCATTCCGCCTTTAATACCATCGCTTCCACTCGCTTTTCTATTTTTATTTTTTAAGGCATCTTCCAGTCACTCATATTCCGTTCCATCAATTTCAAATCATTTTCAAAGCAAATCAATTTCAAAGCAGCAAAGTTGCATAACGCAACGTCGGAAGTTTTCAAAGAGTTTGACATACCGAAAAAAATTGTTAGTGATTTGGGAACTTAATTCACAAGTGAAAAATGCCGACAAGAAATGGAAAGAAATGAAATACAAATTTGTTTTACTATGGTTCAGAATCCTCAGGCAAATCCTTGTGAAAGAGAAATGAAGGAGATTTCACGATTGTTTCTGGTATTCATTTCGGAATACCATAATAAGTAACTGTAATTATGTAAATGTAAATATTTAAGTGGTTAGGCGAAAGAGCAGGCCTTACGGCCTGAGCCTCGCCAGAAATAAAGACATTATTATTATTAAAAAAAAATAAGTCGATGGAAGCGGTTACTTTGTTAAATTATGTGTTGAATAACATTCCCCACGGGAGTACGCGAAAAACACAGGCGGAAATTCATGCAGGTAATGTTGACGGGAAAGACCCGTTCGGAGTAATTAAAATACTCCCCGAAAATAGTGGAATTCCAGAAACCGGCAATGACAAGCGAATAATTTATGACTATTTAAATAGTCATTACTATTTAAATAATAAAAAAAAATATAAATAGTAATGACTATTTAAATAGTCATTACTATTTAAATAGGAGGCAGCCGCGAAGAGGAAGGAAAAATAGAAACAACACTTCAGGGGTGAATATAATCTGAAGGATGAAGTATTGATCAGGGAACCTTAAGTGTCGTCGGTCGACAAAAAGTTGTTTCAAACATCTTTTCCCTTCTACAAAGGGCGTTATGAAATTGACAAGGTTTTAAGTAAAAATGCAGTTATATTAAAAGATGAGGGGGAAAACAAATCGGCTCTTATAACTATCGCAACATCAAGCCGTATAAACGGGACGATACGTACGATTAATTAACCCAAGACTGAGCAAAGCAGTTTGTAAATACTGTAAATATTAATGTGTAAGATTTATTATCATTATTGTTATTGTTTCAAAAGGATGTTTGTAAATAGTAATATGTGATAACGAAAGACATAATACCTTATGAGAAGGAAAGGATATAAGAAAGAAATATTGAAGGTATACGTCAAAATGATTAAGTATTGATCAAATGAAATGTATATATGTGAAGATTTTGCAATAAAGATTGATGTAAATCGTTATAAGACTGGAAGAAAGAAGAACAGTGCAGTGAATAAGTGATTATTGTGTAGTGTGTACCAGTGCAACAGGGTACGAAGACAAACTAGGAGTGTAATTAAGAGTTATAGTGGGTATTTCATTTATTTTTATCTGAAGCAAATAAGATGACGCTTAGGAGAAGGGAAGATATGAAGAAATGGCGAATAATTTTTGTTTATGAAAATGTTATTTATATGAAGTAGAATGTAGGGATGACCATAGGCGATCGCGGGGGGTGTGACAAGTAAACAACAGGCCTTAAAAGTCATTCTCGCTAGGTGAAGAGGATTTGGAAGTGACCGGGCGGAGGCGGAAATAATATTATTTTTGTTAGAAAAAAAAACAGGATGATAGAGAGTTCCGATAATTTGGGTTTTATAAAAAACAGTGACACTCTCTCTAGCAACGCGGTAATGAGCGGGTCAGCTCCTGACATTTTTTCAGGTCGAGGAAAGACTGCTGATTGACAACCAAATCCGATGCAATAACTTGTATTATAATTAAGTCTATCGTTTCTTATATTAGGATAAAACGTTCCTGTGGGAAGAGATGATGGAATTATACAAAGTAATAGTCAGTACGTGCATGGGCGTCCACCCGTGACGCGAGTAAGGGAAGTAACGGGTAATAACAGTATCGCTGGGAGAATTTGAACTTGATCGCGAACATTAGGCGGAGGACTTTATAAAGAAAGAAGATTCTGCTGCGACGACGGAGAAGATTCCAATGGAGAAATGAAGAGCGCACAAAGATCCGCGAATATATAAGGTTGTTCTATAATTAAAACAAGATAGAGGAAACTGGTTACGACCAAAGATAATTTCATTTTCATTAATGATGTAACAATTCTTGTTTAACTTTTATCAGAATCATAATATTTCACATTATAATAAATTAGAATTTGTTACTTCAAAAGAAAGCTGATTATCATTATTCGTTACGTGCAATCCAGTTGTAGATATTTTGATAAGATTTTCAGATTCCTCGCCGCACCGTATGGATGACAGATTAAGTAATTGGTTACAGAGTAAGTAGCAACGATTATGAACTTCGAACCCAATTAACTAAGCTAGCACGACATAATTTTGGATGAGAAAATTAAAATTACGTAGAAAACATGAGGGTTACAGTCGTAATTATTACCTAGCGCTCAAATCAATAACGAAATTATTCGGGAAATAATTACGAGTGTCATTCAAACGAAACGAGTAATGAATCTAACGCAATTAAAAATTCGTAAAATTACGGATTTTGATGGTAGAAGAGGGCTTGTTCCAATGTACTTCGTTATTACTTTGAAGCCAACATCATTGATGAGTGAAGTCGTAGGCTTCCGCGCCCAGAATCATGAAGATCTTGGCTGTCCGGGTGGCATATAAGCGAACTGCACACGTGTTCGGCACCGGGCTTCCCTGATTGGCTAGCGGGCGCCGAGCGGGAAACCGCGCGAAATTCGTTTATATTCTCTTCTTACGGAAGTGTTGTAGGTTCGTTTTAAGTGCTGTTTTGTCACTTTGTGAACTCTACATATATTTTTAATTTTATTACAATTTATAGATATGTTTTATTCCGTTCTCTGTTATTCGTATTTTGTTATTCAGTTTTATTTGACATAATCTTTCATTGCACGTAGATGTATCAAAGATTTCTGTTCTGTAAGTATTTATAATGGACCATTAAAAATTCTTAATTTTCGAGGAATAAAACAAAGGAGGCCGAAGGTGTTTGATGGAAATTGAAAGTTTTCTCAGTATTATTTCCAATTTTGAGAAAAATTGAATTAAAAATTACTTACGTTGCAATATTGAATTGGATTGAATTTGCCTTATTTTACGTGGCGAGACTCAGGCCATAAGGCCTGCTCTTCCGTCTGATCATGCAAATTTCGTTACACTCCTTTCACCAATCATGGGAGAAAGAAGGTATTACTTGGGCGACGAAACAGGCGATTTGAATTTAGCTCAGAGGCGTCATTTAGGCTTGAGGATCTTTTACATGCAGTAAATGTACTAACATGGGACCGCCGGCTTTACTTCCCTTCCGAAGGAAGGCGTACGAAGGATTTTTTCACCCTTAAAAATCCACGGCTTCGATCGGGACCCGCAAACTTGGGTATAGCAGTCCGATACGCTAACCGCTACACCATCGCCGCAGCAATATGAAAAATTTATTAAATTTCACGTATATTTTGATCTTTTGAAGGTAATTTTATTTATTTAGGAGGATAAATAATTTAATAAAAAGAGTTTTTTTTAACTCAATTTTAATTTTTTTTGATAGCATCTATATGAATTTGAACACATTTATTGAGGACATTTTTTATAATAGTTTTCGTGTCTGAAATGAACACAATGACAAACTATGAGTCTTCACATTGGCCTGACCGAGGCCGTTTGCCGTAGTTAATCATGCAAGTATAGATCTTTCTGTTGGATTTGTACGACCACTAATATAATCTTCTTCACAAATATCTTCTTCTAATTCAAGAAGAGTTCGGAGATATTTGCATGAATCTCCAGCACTCGTTTCTAGTTTCATATATTGAAGGAATGCTTCCCTTCTCGCCTTCATAGTTAGCAGGAACCGTAATGTTTCAGCTGTTCTTTCATTACGGTTATGACTTTTCTTTATTGTTATAAACCCGAACAATCCTTTCTGAAAATAAAAATAAGTTATTTAATAATTAAATAACCATTGTAGTTACATTCCTGTCAATTCAAAGAGATAAACCAAAGAATTTATAATGCTCACAATTGAATGTGTCAACTTTTTCGGATTTACTGATTTTCAATAGTCTATTGAGACAATAAATCATGATAAATTTTCTAAATTGTACGTATTCAAATAATAATAATAATAATAATAATAATAATAATAATAATAATTATTATTATTATTATTATTATTATTATTATTATTTGTTTTCTTTTTATTACAAAAGGTGTCGGAGGACAATCTCAAGACACAAATTGTCAGTACGAAGTCATGGAGCTTCGGTGAAGGAATACTTATACTTATGGTTTTGTGTTAGTACAGTTCTCAAAACTTGTAGTCTTTTACATTTTGATGGATTCAAATGGTCTTCACATTCTAAGTACGCTTTCTTCCCTAATCGATACCGGGAGCGGTAGCTCAGTGCATCAACTGATGTCACTGCAGCGCCTCTGACCGGGAGGTCCTAGGTTCGAGTCCTGACGGCGGCAGGATTTTCGACACTAGCTCTTCAGCAAGTCGCTGTCTGGAGGTCGCTGTCTGGAGGAGAATTCTAGCGGCCGGCTGCTCTGATCGGTAGTTTTCCGTGGTTTCTCCGATCAACACCAGGCGAATGCCGGAGCCGGAGTACCCTACCACACGGGCCACGGACCGCGCGCGATGTGTCCTTCCTCTTCCTTGTCCTATCCTCTCCCCTTACACACACTTACACTAACATGCACTACACTACCACGTATTCCGGAAGACCGGTCGGGAGCTTAGAGCTTGTCCCGGCTGGGGCGGTGCCCCGCTGGTGGGAGAGTCCTGGTTAGGGGGAAACCCCACTAGCCGACGGTAGGTCGGCGCCGAATTTCGCCATCCAGCGGGGTAAGATCACCGCCATCTCCCGAGAAAAAACATGCACTACACTAACGGGACTAATGAACGAAGCAGTTGACGCGCCCTGACACACGAAAAAATCAATCAATCAATCGAAGGCTGTTTGCTATCGCCCAGTCTATCGCGCTTGCAATAACTATTTGAATAACCTTATAATTGCACTTCAGAAAGTCTGTATTATTCTTGTAGGTGTAATCTGTCTGGTTAATAATTGCAACTAATTGGTTCATAAGTAGGGTTCGGATAATTATGTAATAACATATTTTCCTAACGTATCTCTTTCAAGTCAAAATATTCACGTTTCATATCGGTTAGTGCCAAAAAACGTCGATTTTTCAGTAGATATTTTTACATATTTTACCCAAAAGAACATATTTTTACATATTACAGCAATTTTTGTAGTTAATTATTTATTTTCCTATATTTTTGATAGGGAATCAGGGAATCTTCCAGAAAAACAATTCAGCATTGTTAAACATTTTTCTGAAGGCTACTATTTAAAATGCCGCAATTGCATCGCGTTTAAATAAGCCAGTCCATAAATACCGACGGCATTGTAAATAAAAGGGCAAGGCGACGACGCAATCAGCATCTGGTGTGTTAGTTTTCGGCACGAATATCGCAGAGAACAGAAAGGAAGTTTGCATCTTTCAGGGGTCTCCCTCTACCTTGATACCCTTCACCAGAAACTACAGGCACCTGCTCAAGAGTCTTGTTGTTACGGTGATCGCTCTAAATAATAGGATTACGAGGAGAATAGTGTTTAATTTGGGTCTTTATGTTAATGAAACATAACAATACACACTAAGATAAAAGTGGTTTAATAAAATAGAATTGATATAATGATAATTAACATTACATATTTCTTACGCTTTAGTACATATTTCTGTATATTATATATATATATATATATATAATATACACACACACACACACACACACACACACACACACACACACACATATTTTCCCTCCCATAGTCATGGGCAATTTGTATTTAAAAAGTTATTTTCCTTGTTTTTTTCAAATAGTATTTAATTCACAGAGTAAAAGATAGTTCCAGTACACCACTGTATTTCATATTTGAAAATATAAATTTTTTCCTTAGTAATATCCTTGACAATTAGCTGATCATATCTGCTAAAGTTGTAAAAAAAATAAAAACCATCTCTAATGCAGATGTTTGGTGGAAGACACATCAGTGTATCAAAACGGAAGGCCCAAATTAACTTAACGCTGTCAGCCTACAGTTATAACCGAGAAGACAGTGTTATTCCCATCTATGTTCTATCTTATTGACCAATATTATCAGTACAACTCGGACGTTTAGGCATTTATTTTTCCTAAAATAGGCAGACAAAAATGCTTTTATTTTTACTAAGATATGCAGTTAAATAAGCAGTTACTCTAGCTAAAATAGGAGTGTAAAAATACATCTAGGCAATGAAAAATTACATTTAAAAGGAATTATTATAAAAAAAATAATAATGAAAATGCATCAATTATTCCTTCTAACTCAAAAATTTACATTAGTGCTTAACGTGTAAGGAAACGATCTTTTCTTTGTAATCTTGACTCCACACAGCCATCCGGTATGATAGATTATCCACAGCCATCCGGTAGATTGGTTATGTTCGTACCTTAAACAACGATCTCAGAGAGTGGAAATACCTTACTGGAATGATGGAACATTACGTACACACTTTTCCGACTCTTTGCCCATTGTACGTGGAGTTTCTCAAGGATCGATTTTAGGCCCTATTCTGTTCCTACGTTTCGTAAACGATATGCCCTCGACGATTCTAAACGGAAGAACGGTTCTCTTTGCGGATGATACGAACGTCCTTTCCAATAAAGAAACCGTAAATAGTACAATATCAGATGTTTCAAATTGGTTCCGAAATAACAAATTAATAGTAAACGATAAGAAAACGGTGTTAATGCAGTTTTCCATTTCAAATAAACAATTCTGTGCTCCATTGAAAATGAACGGTAAACCATTGACTGATGTTAAAGCAACAAAATTTTTAGGTCTCTCAATTCAGTCAAACCTTAAATGGAACGTCCATTTAAATGAATTGAACACAAAATGAAGTTTATTATGCTACGCGTTCAGAATTCTTGCAAATTCAGTCAGCCTTCATACTGATCGTTGTGTATATTTCGCGAATGTTCATTACCGCCTGAGATATGGCATAATATTGTGGGGAAATACATTTTATAGCTCCCAGACTTTTAGATTACAAAAACGAATTGTACGAATAATAACCATATCTCATCCACGTGATTTTTGTGAGGCTCTCTTTATTAATCTAGGAATTTTACCATTACATTGTTGATCTAGGGATCAGTGGTTTTTGTTAAAAATGACTTGCTTAAGGGCGGAAATATATTTCCAGAAAATGCCGAAGTCTATTACTATAACACTCGACGTAGAAATCATATTCATCAGGTGACAGTTTCAACGGCTCATTACAAAAAATTCACATACAATACATTTTACAACACTTTGCCAGATGACATTAAACGATTAAATTCAATAGAAAAGTTTAAATCCCATGTGAAATCGTTTCTGCTGCATAACTGTTTCTATACAATTAGAGACTATACTGAGTATCACAAGAAAAGTAACATTAATTTTAAGAATGTTACATAATGCTTTATTTACCATTTAGCCTGTACAAATGTGCATAAACAACCTGTAACAAGTATTGTACTACAGCCTCCGGGTCAATGACCCCCATCTCGATCAGGTTTCATCTCGATCAGGGAAATATAGTTATTCAAATTATTGTTTCTATGTTGTTGCGCCAGGAAGTATTATTCCTTGACGAAGGATATCATGGATAAGAGCCCAAAATGTATTGCTTATTTATCCTTGAAAATAGATTTTATTACATGAGAGCTTTTTTTTCTTTCAAAATTCATGTAGTATGTGTCTTAGTTTAGGGATCACAGAATTTTGAAAATGTGCACAGAATTCACTTCTCCCCATAGCACGTCATACGCAGTTTCAACTGTTTTTTTGACGTAAAATAAATTAAATGAAAATAAATTAAATGAAATGCTACGAATTTGTTTACGCGCTGTCTCTGCGAAAAGCTATTCTGGATTCAATTTTGAATTTTGAAATGTTATCAGTGAAAACAAAATTATATTTTTTGTTCTTCGCACCTGGGTTATCGCCTAAGGAGAGTTGTCCTGAAAACGGATCGGAGGTCATACTCAAAGGTAGGATGGGATTATTCGTGAGTGAACAAATCCTGTCGGCATGAAAGAAAAAATAAAAATTCTGGACTGGTATCATCTTCTTTTTTCATTTAGATTTTTAACGCAGCCTCTACTTCTACGCAAAGACCATAACCGTGATTTTGTGTTGTCCACGCTTGCAGGTACACATCCAACTCGAGATATGTGCCAGAAGAAGGAAAAAGCAAAATAATGACAAATGTAAAAATGAACGAAAAATTTAAAAGTCACTGAATAGCAAAAATGGGGATCAGAAGTTAAAATAGGCAAAAAAGGCGAAATTAAAATCTACTGAAAGAAATTCAGAAGTACAATGAAGTGATTCTTATTCTCAAAAGTCATAAAGTAGTAACAATAATTCAAAGGCATTTTCCAAACTTCTGGGCATCAATTATAATTACTTATCACTCCATTTTTCCGATTGGAACCGAGCTAATTTATTCTAATTGTTTTTCACACTATTTGCGCTATACGTATAGTATGTAAAAATTAAAACTACTGTAACTATTATTTTTTAAACTAAAGTATTTCAGTTTAAAAAATAAATTATTAGATTCTTAAATAAAATCTGTAATAATTAGCTCCTAACATCTGCTAATACAGTTTTAGCGAAAAAAGTAATATCACTATTAAGATATTCGACAAAAACAAGCGTGTAAAAATCACGCAAAAAGTGCAGAACATTTACATATGTAAACATTTGTTACACCAACTTATTTTACAAATATTTGTTTCTTTGTAGAGAAACCCAAACTTTAACAAATTTACCATCAAAGAACCAACGTCTATCAGCGCTGTCTGGTACAGTCATGTCCAATTAATATTGATGGAAATTGATTACGAATATTCTAAATACGTAGGAAAGGCTGTAAATATTATACACAAAATATATATTTTAAATACTATGTTTTTCACACACATGTGCCATATGCCTTTTTTTCTATTTTTTAAGAGTAGAGTGGCGTATGATTCGTACCCTCAGTGCATATTTTCAGTGGATGGCAGAATGTGCAAATGTGCTCTTTGCAGATGAGAACATCTGGATTGCTGACTAAGACTTAGGGCGTAATGGAGTGCACCTCAATACGCGAGGAGCAACTCGACTCGGACAGCTGTATTCCAGTGTCTGTTGTTCCCTTGCTCCATCGCATGTTAAAGGATAACACGAGAAGCCGGAAAATATTCATGTAAAGAATAGGCTTACTGTCAATAAGTAGAATTCAATAATCTGTTAGAAACAATACAACCAGTTAAAGTATTGATTCAAGTCTGAGCCCCGGTATTAATGTTGCCGCGTTCGTTCTACGTGAGACGGGGAAAGTGAGGAAGGTACAGTTGGCATGGCCACAAAAAATACGTCTATGTGGCTTCGATCGTTATATTACCTGACATGGTTGGCGAATGTTTTGTGTCCGCCCGCGCGAGTGCAGGCGAAGTGACGAGCAGAGAGGGGGGCGCGTCTCAAGGGTGCTACCTTAAATGAGGGCGGCCTGCGGCTCAGAATGCAGGGGGCTGACTCAGCTGTTTCATCAACCGCGTCACAGCTCGCCCGCCCACAATGTCACGCGTATTTATACGAACGCTACAAAAAGATTAATTATTAATGGATCCAAATTAAACACGCTGAGCCTCGCTGCGCTTTGATGAGTGCTTTGATTCTAATTTTAAGTTTCACTTCATCTATGATATTAATTTCAATAACTGTAAATGAGGTAACTATTTGATCATGCTGATTCTCGTATACTTCAAACAAATTACAAAAGAAACATCATTTTGAACGAGGTTGACTACTGCAGAAAAATTTACTTTTGGCCAGATGATGTCAAACTCGACCCCGAAACGTCGCAAATTACTAATAAATCTAAACTATTGAGCAATGTTATAAAATATTTTATCAACATCTTTTACGAATAAATGGTTTATGTCTTAAAATGTGCCTATCTACAAATTATTGGCAAAGAAGTAGTGATATTTCAATGACCCGAGACAGGAAGTAATTGAACACTATTTACATTTTTTACATGAACATTATTTACATTTATCATACAAGTCCTCTTTTAAATTTGCGTGACTGATTATGACCGGCTGCTAAAGCTGTTTAATTAAAGTCCATCCTTCATTCACTGACCGTGGCTTAAGCAAATACATTCGGCACGTTACCTTGCCGTTGACCTGACCCGTCTGCAATTGCACGGGCGCGTCCTTCAGGCTATAACGGTTCCAGATTGGAGTTGCAATACGGGCGATCTCTGGGAATGGGTGTCTGCAGCGATGATGAAACGCATGTTCCCAGTGCGGAAACACCGCATTTCCTCGTCAAGGTCAGTCGGCAATGGCCAGACAGGAACATTGGAAGACATGAGGGTGGCGATGCCCAATAACCTGATATCTGGCTACCACCTAATCTCGGGGCTTCTTGTACGCGTCCGGCGATCATACATCAGCAGAAAGGATGTCACTAAATGCGAGCCTTACTTGATCGTAATTGTTGTAAACTAATTAGTACAGTGGACCCGCTTTCATTACTGCTAAAACAACGTACGACGAAACATACCACGTTCACAATTTGGCAGTGTGAAGCCACTCGCGTAACTGCCTCCTATCGGCTACACACGAGCGTCTTAATACAAAGTCGCACTATCAAAAGTTTCTTTCAAAGATGTAAGCCCAATAGAACCGGACAAAAACGCCCTCCGTTCCGTCCGTTCTCGGCGGCGAGAGCAGGCGCGCCGATAGCAGTATGGTTCCGAAAATCCAAGTCGAGAACAAACGATGCCGAAACTTGGCCTGTTGTCGGGCTGCGCCGACCGCGTCGAATGAACACTGGAGGCGTCACCGAATATCTCGCAATGTTTTTTTATTTACCAGATTTGTACGGTGACTAATGCACAAGCAATCTAGCAATACCTATTGTTCTTGTAGATAGCCTTAGACTTTTGGCATATGTGCGAAAATAATAAAAAAATAACACTTTTGACGAATATTTATTTTGCCTATTTTCTTGTAAATGTATTTTAAGGCATTTTTCAGTGGTGTGCATTCAACCCCAGCAACCCCAGCACTACTGGGGTTGGCTACATTCAAGAATGAACTTCATGAATTTGAAAATTAAAATTACAATGAACCGTATGCCACGTGATCAAAATATTGCACCCACTGTATACTCTAGTCACTAGAGTCTAGTGCGATCTTTGGCCGGCCCATTGCCCTGCCCCAAGAGCGCTGTAAGGGCCCTCTCGGCCCTGCCCCAGCGCTGACTTCTTCGCTGGGAAAGAGCTGCCCGCGCATCTACCTCAAGGGCAGGCGGCGGGCAGGGGGGAGCCGACGCAGATACTGAACTCAGCTAGCTGGGGTCGGATGACGTTTCTCCCCCTCCCTCTGCCTCATGGCCACGCGTCGCCTGGCGCTCCCTGCCCTGCGAACGTGATTGCAATATTCCCCGCTGGAGAGCAGATGCGAGCAAACCTTGCATTTCGCCTCGCAGAATGCTACCACATTTTTTTAAAATTCTCTTTCCGCTTATTTACAATCTGTTTTTATTCAAACATTCAGTAAATGCGATAAATACAAGATATCATTTAAGAAATGTAATTAGTCATTGTTGCATGTACTGTTTGAACCGGAAGGGTAAATCCAGAATGTGATGCCTTTGAAGTCGTTGTACTTATAATTGTCCAGTAAGTTAATGGCTGATGGATTTGGATGACTGTTTAGCCGTTTTTGGTACGTAATGCTGCGCTGGGTGATTTCTTCCTAAATCGTAGGTATCTGTAGGTCCCACTGTAGAGTGTCATTTTTTACGTACCATGGTGCATTGGCTAACCTTCGAATACATTTAGACTCGAACCTTCTGAGAATTTCTATACTGGATTTGCTGGCTGATCCCCAAAGTTGAATACCGTAGCTCCAAATTAGCCTGATAATTGCCTTGTAGAGAAGTACCTTGTTGTTCAAAGACAGACTTGAGTGGCGATTGATAAGCCATGATATTTGAGAGAATTTGATTTTGCTTCTTTCCTTTTTACAGTTATATGATTCCTCCATGTTAAACTTTTGTCCATATGGAATTCTAGGTATTTAACACATATTGTTTGTGGTAAATAAACATTGTTTAGTTGGATGACTTCTTCTTCGCTGTCCGGGTGACGCCGCTTAGTGGGCTGAGAGGACGATGTTTCGCCTGACATGTCGCAGGCTTCATCATTTAATACCCGACGCACAACATCACGATGGCAATGCCCTGATGAAGCCTGCGACATGTCAGGCGAAACGTCGGCCTCTCAGCCCACTAAGCGGCGTCACCCGGACAGCGAAGAAGAAGTCATCGACTCGAGCCGCGGAAGCCTATGCGTACAATTGTTTAGTTGGACTTTAGGGCATTCTTTTTTTTGAGAGGGTAAACGTAATGTTTTTAGATTTGGAAGCGTTTACTTGAACTCTCCACAATAAAAAAGTGCAACAAAATCGCGAGCTCCTCAAAAGGTTCATAAATGACGTATGTTTCTTAAGTGAACAGGAATTACCATTCAGGGAACATGGCGAATCTAGATTGTCAATCGTGGCATTTATGTGGAACTACTGCACTACACAGCAGAATATGATTATCTCCTAAAGACTTATTTGGAAACTTCAACTGTTTTCCGTAGTTTATCCAATCGGATACAAAATGATCTCATAGAATTCATATCTCATTCGCTGTTGCAAGAAATTAAATCTGAAATAGCGAATGCCAACTTTTTTTCTAATACTGCTCAATTCTCTATTGTGTTCCGTTATGTGGTGGTGAAACAAAAGAAAGGTTTATGGGATTTCGTGATGTAAGTGCGAACCGAAACGCCGCGGCGATAGCAGAGCTTATAAGGGAGTATTTGACAGAATTTGACTGTAATAACAAACTTATAGCTCAGTCTCGCGACGGCGCAGCGCTTATGTCTGGAAATGTGAACGACGTCCAGGCCCCTTATAAAACAGACTCATCCTCAGGCAGTTTAAATTCATTGCTACGCACATGTCTTGAATCTAGTACTTTCTCCTGGTGTTAATAACATCCGAGAATGTAAAATTTTCTTTAGTAATTTGAGTGGTATTGCTGCCTTCTCGCGGTTACCGAAACGAGCAAAATTTCTGGACAATTTTTTGCAAAGACGGTTGCCGTCTGTTTGCCCAACTAAAGGGAACTATACGGAGCGACTTGTGAACACTGTGTATATGCATAGAAACTATCTTTAGAAAGTATTCACTACTATGCTGAATAACCACACTGAGGTTGAAAAAGATATACTGGCTCCTTTAATTTTTTAAAATTTGTTGCATCGTTGATGACGCAACGCGTCTCTTTACCCCTTGTTGCGCGCTTTCTCTGGAGTAATCCTCGGTTACTGAGTAATTACTATATTTGTCAAGTCCCGTCACGTCGCAGTCAGTCAGTGCCTTTTATTTCTTCGGCCAGGGGCTCAACGCCGTTAGATTCTGGGGTTCCTAGTCGGTCACCCAACCAGGAACCCGTGAGTCTCGAATTCACTTAAACTCCGAGACTTCACGGAGCGTAGTAAACGAATTTGGCTAGCGGCGCAGGCAGGTAGGTTAGTGGTTATTTGTCAACTTTGTCTGACTTTTTGTTTTGCTTTTGGTTGAGAACGTTTGATAAAATCTTTTCCTTCTCGAGAACATTGCACAACATTCTCCAAACAAAGGCACATGACATTGGTTACTGTAGACATAAAATTAAAGAAAGACGAAGAAATATAGCTGATGTGAGGAGCGAGTATGAAAGTGTACATTCTGAAACCATAACAGAAGTAGGCGAAGAATCTAGAAGAGTTACTGTAAATTACAAGCGACTATATTACATTTTTGATAATGTGGACAATCAATTAGAGATTCGATTTGAAGACAATGGAAATTTGCAGTTCTTGGAAGTGATATTAATTGATATGGGCAAGTATAATACATACAAGGAACAGTTTCTCCAGAAGAAATTTTCTAGCTTGCTTGGAGCTTATGGGAGTAGTTTTGATGAAGTAAGATTAGGCAATGAACTTACTGTATTTTATAGCACCGAAGAGTTTTAAGAGAAAAGCCCATATGAATTGTTGAAATCTTTGAATTCCATGTCGCTATCCACATGCTTTCCACAACCTACGCGCCTTGTATCACTGATATGTACTATTCCTGCATCAACAGTATCGGTAGAAAGATCGTTTTCAGCTCTGAAAAGAATGAAAACCTATGCTCGAAACAGAAGAAATGAAAGAGGAAGTGAATTTAACCTTACGCTCTATTGAATCAATCGACACTAGCTTTTCAGCTAGGTCGAATTCAGTCGCAGTCTGGAGAAGAATTTTAGCGACCGGCTGCTCTGATCGGTAGTTTTCCGCGGTTTCTCCGATCAACACCAGGCGAATGCCGGAGCAGTACCCTACCAAACGGGCCACGTACCGCGCGCGCCCTTTCTCTTCCTTGTCCTATCCTCTCCTCTTAGACACACACACACACACACACACACACACACTTAAACTAACATGCACCACACTACCACATATTCCGGGAGACCGGTCGTGAGCTTAGAGCTTGTCCCGACTGGGGCGGTGCCCCGCTGGTGGGAGAGTCCGAGTTAGAGGGAAACCCCACTAGCCGACGGTAGGTCAGTGCCGGATCTCGCCATCCAGCGGGGGAAGATCACCGCCATCTCCCGGGAAAAACATGCACTACACTAACGGGACTAATGACCGAAGCAGTTGACGTGCCCGGAAACACGAAAAATCAATCAATAAAAAAAACAGGAGACACCTTTAACACAGCCATGAAACAATATTCAGAAAATAAAAATTCCAACATGCAATACAGCATTCTTACACAAGATATATTTTCATGAAATAAATAATAAATTGTGTAACTTACAGAACAGGAAAATGAAGTCTGCTTCTTACAAATGTTGCTGTAATTAATGAAATGTAAAATCAATTCTCCTTTCATGTCCCGCAAAGTGATGCATAGTGTTTTGAAAAAATGACTGTATGTGTCTGATGTCCTCCAGCAGTGTTCATTCAATAGATTGATTGATTGATTTTTTCGTGTTTCCGGGCGCGTCAAACTGCTTTGGTTATTAGTCACGTTAGTGTAGTGCATGTGTTTTTTCTCGGGAGATGGCGGTGATCTTCCCCCGCTGGATGGCTAGATCCGGCACCGACCTACCGTCGGCTAGTGGGGTTTCCGTCAAACCAGGACTCTCCCACCAGCGGGAGCAATATAGCATTTTAGCAACAATTCTTCTAAATTTTAGAAATCGATTTTGTACCTCCTGTCAAACTGCTATTTTGAGACGTTTATTTCAGGCACAATTTGTGAAAGTTCCCGGTCGTTCCAGCGCATATTTCGATTTTGTTTATAAAATTATAAATTGTTGCAAAATTGTTAATTCGCGATTTTCTACTCTGGAGCATCGGGAGACTCTCCTCCTTTAGATTTACGAAAGTTAGAAACTCTTTATAAATTTGCAACTGTTGCAAAAAAATTTGTCTCTTCTGAATGGCGTTTAAATTCGATATAAAATTCTGGTGCAATCACATTTCGTTCTCGAAACATATGTAATTGTTTCTAAGAAATTAACATCTTAGAATAACCCCATTTGTTTTCACTTAACACAAGCATACTGAAAAAACAGTTCTCCAATGTCACGCTTTTGCCTGCTTTAAAAAGCATTTAGTTTATAAGCAAATCCTGTGGTCATTTTAATTACGCTAAATCTGTCTTTTCATGGCGAGTATGAACATAACTTTTTTTTATATTAACTTTTAAGTCCCGCAAGTCGACATATTTATCAAATAGGGAGGAAATTGATTATAAACAAATTATTTTTCAAGGTGCATTACATTGAAAGGAGAAGTTTCTACTTTTCTATCAAAAGGATGTTGAGCAACCGGATAGCTGCATTATTATTTTTTTTTCAAAGGCTCCTGTTAAAACCGAGAGTTAATACCAATAACTACTTGTTCCGCTTGTTTAACCATTAGCATTAAAAAATAGAGAAATATACTATTAGCTGTTTATTGTAAACTGTATTGGATTGGATAAATGGAATGTTAAAGTTTTCAAATCAAGAAATATTTATTTTGTGTGTTGAAAGATCACATGAAAGCACACATCACAAAATGCTACTTTATTTAAACACGTATAGATATTTATAAGCGTACATAAATTTTAAGCTATTATTTTCAATTCAATTTATCATTCAGTAATTCAGGATCATCTTTTTGAAATTGTTAATTTGATGTTTTCATTTTATAATATTTGAATCAGAGTACATGTCCTAAATTACGCATTGCTAATACATATTTTTACTCAACATTAATTATATTTAAAACATTTGTTTGATTGCTGAACATTTCAATGAAATATCACGAATTCCTAAATGCTTGAAAACAAATACTTCTAAAATTCAATTATTGTAGCATCTTGAAAGATAACACGTACTTGGTAAAACGAGTTACACTAAAAGAAAACAAAAAAGATGTTATAAAAATTCAAAGAAATTTAACGTAATTACAATAATGTTTACAGTTTAGACGATATCAATGTCGTAGCATTTGCCAGTGAAAATACGTAGAACAAACTTGGTGGTCAAGCCATATTACCTTCCCAACGCAGAGTTCATTTCAGTTTCAATCACACAACTATCGTCAGCGTTCGAAGGTCGTTTGTTGGACGCTACTCTCCATTCTACGAAACTACCGAAACCTTGAATTTTACCCGACCATCTGTACAAGGAGGACGTAACGGTTTATTAAACGAAAACGGGTCATTCAGGGTATGTAATGTTCTATCGTCGTTTTGTTATCCCTCTTTTTTAATCAACATGTAATTACATGTGATAAATATATTTAAACATGCAAATTAATGAAAAGTTTCAAATATAGAATTATGAATAAAACGTAGTTTCATCAGCGAATATTATATTATTAAATGCATTTTAGTGATTCATGTGCTCCTGTATGAATCACGTTCTGCGCGTGATTCGTATGATCCAGTTTCTCAGAATAATGCAAAACTTGCTAGACACATACACTAAAGATAATAGTTGTCAAATAGTTATTTATGAAATTAGAGAATTATCAAACAAGGCTCTTAAGCCGAATTTGTTAACCAATTGAATATTCTGATATAATGTTGCAATTTGAATATCATAGACAGACGCAATTTGTCAAAATTTACGCCAACTATAATTTTTATTTAAATTTGACTTCTTGTCCTGCCAAAAAGGACATCTGACAGTACTTATGTCAACAGTTAATATGTCATTTTGTTTTAAGTACTTTCAGTAAGCAAATTATTATTTTTGCTATATCTATATCTATATCTATAAATATATATAGCACACAAGACTTGATTTCTGTCGGAACACGACGGCGCGGCGTTCTTTTAACTAAATTATAGTATATACAAATAACTATTGCTATTACATTAATAATTATTTTGAGGCACGTTCCGGAACCTAAGATTTTAAAAATAAAACATTGGATAATAACTTATTACGACACTGATCTCAGTTTCGTCAAGTTTGAATTTAGACAATTCAAGTGAATGGTCTAAGTTTACTTACCTAACTAAAGTTTATGTTAATATACATTCTATTTAGGCAGTATTTTATGTTCAAAACAAATATTAAAATGTAATAGGAGGATCTATGAGAAAAACTATTAACGACAGGCCCTGGTGACAAAAAAAACGATAGTTCCTGTTGTTAAAAATTGAAAAAAATCACTTAACACATGTTGCCAGAAACCAATGTTTTGGGGGTCGTTGATACACAAAAATGGAATGACTGCGAAAAGCCTGTCATTTCGTGTATCTGTCCTTGTGTCTGTCCGTGTATCTGTCCGACCGTCTGTCCCTCCGTCTGTCCGTCCGTTCTTTCCGTCCGTCCGTCCGTCCGTCCGTCCGTCCGTCCGTCCGTCCGTCCGTCCGTCCGTCCGTCCGTCCGTCTGCCGTCCGTCGCCGTCCGTCCTGTCTCGTCGTCTGTCCGTCCGTCTGTCCGTCCGTCTGTCCGTCCGTCTGTCCGTCCGTCTGTCCGTCCGTCTGTCCGTCCGTC
>CAXIVR010000001.1:159284480-159529480 GCA_964035755.1 Teleogryllus oceanicus
TTAGCCGGTTACTCTTTCGTTATCGAAAATTAGGGGATAAAGTTAAGTCCGCTGGAGGAAACGTTCTTGATATTTCTCATTCAAGAGCCACATTCAATTTAATTACCGTCTTCAGTGTAATAAGAAAAGATTTCGACCGCTTCCTCTTGGGCGCAGTTATGAACGATAAATGAAATGCTATTCCGATCCTCGTCAGTTTCAGGGGAATTGTCATTTGCATGCTCAAAACTATTTTTGTCAAGAGAAGAGCCCTTTAATCCATATTTTCTGCAGCTACATGCCTCAGCATGCCATTTGATTATAAGAAATGAGAATACTTACGATGCATTTCATATTGTATTTCAATTAGGCACGTGTGTGTTAAACGACCAGTACAGATCCTAAGGAATAGTTTTCCTTCCCAAACTTGACTTCCAAGTGTGACATCCATGTTAGCGGGCTGCAACTCATGTGGATTAATAGCAAGACAAAACTTAGATTTTATCATCGTCTTTGAAAGTACCTGGTAGCGGAGTTCATCCAGTGCCCCGGTCTTCTCTTTACCGTACAAATCGACAAAATTATTTCATCTGTATTAGCAAGCTGTTCTGTTGTAGTTTCTATCTGATTACACATTTCAGACAAATCTCTTTGATTTTAGTAAATTGTTTAACAATAAATACTTACCTTAATAGTGATAGTATTGATTGCCTGTAATGTATCTTTATATTAAAAATAGGTAGCACTGATTTTATAGACAACCACATTTATTACAATTCTACAGATATTTATCATTTCATAACATTATTTAAGCAAATATTCTACAGTTTACATTTCAGAGCTCATACTGCGTCTCCGTCGTCAAGTAAAACAACAATCACTAAAATAAAAATTAAAAGACATATGACAGTTAAATTATAATAAAATCACTTTGTAGATTGACACAGATTTAATAGTTATGCAAACAGAAGGCACAATATCAGGTGGCTTGCCGTAATTCATGTATGATCGCCACTCAAAATGACCCAAACCCAAACAACTGATCTTACGTCATAATATTCCTTGATAATAAAATTCAAAATTTTAATTTTTTTACATCATAAAAATTATATCAGAAGTCAGGGAGCATCAACAAAAGAGTAGATTAAACATGGTCCCAAAGCCACGACAGAATCTTTCAGTTGTATGTACCAACTATTAGCATGCGTCCGTGGTCTGGACGCCGGCAGACTGAAGAGTTTGGGAGGGTAGGCCACAATGGATGGGGAAGGGTGGGGGAGGAAGGGGAGGGGGATGAGAGGGGAATTGAGGGTAAAGGTAAACATATTGAGATATAAGACTAAAGATCATTATTTAAAATGTTGTTTAATTTTATACAAGATACTGTCACAGGCAATCGTGAAGTAGTTAAATTGAAACAAGTCTTATGCAGCTTTATGTGTAATGTTTTGGAAACTATTCAAGGAAATCATTTGGTTTGTGTCGAAAATTTTAAAATGTTCAAAATCAATTTCATGTCCAATATTAGTTATATAGCTCGTGGCCGAATTTTGTCTGTTAGAAGACTCTCTAACATTTCTCAAGTGTTCTTTCCAGTTTTCTTTTAGTTTGTCGTACATAACATTCATCACAGTCCAGACAAGCGATCTACCTAATTCTTAATTTATCATCAAATCTATATTTTAATGTATTGTGCAGTCTATTCGTAACACCAGGTACATAATTCAAGTAGTAGTATCAGTGTCATGTCCACTAATATTGTGTTTTCATTATCTAATATAGATTGATCTTTAAGTTTCTCATGGTGTTGTTTCATTTATAAACATATTTATTTTAATATTTGATAGGATATTGATTATCTATCAATTGTTTAACAATTGTGTTCAAATTACATTTATAGTTTTCTTCTTGTGAAACGTGTATCACTCTATGAATTATACCATATATATTACCAATATTCATATAAAAAGAATGTCTAGATTTATAATTCAGATAACTATTCTAGACATAATTAACGGTGTGACTTAAAATACAACAATGACTATTTTGGTGGAAAAAATCTTACCAGTGCATCATCGTGCTGTGATTAAAAATTACCACGTCCTTGCCCAACCAGCAAAATACAACCTAAAAAAATGCAAAGACGTTATACTTGATTGGTACATACTAAAACACTGCACTAATGAAATAAACTTATGTCGGTATGAAATTTCATACATTGAGTTCTATATAATATGAACTTTAAATTTATGTATAAACAAGTCTATTGTATAATTGTAATATATTCAAATTGCACTTTTATCCAATTGATTATAATTTTATCATCGATTTATTGCATTTTTTGTCAGTCATTTTTTAACGTTTCATTTCGTACAATATATAAGACTGTTCACAGCAAATATTATGTGTAATGCTATTAATTATAATTAAACTGCGTTTCCGTCACTCACAAAAATACGTGTCCTTGGTTGAACCAATGCCACCCCCCTCCCCTTGGGCCACTCACAGCACAGCGCGGCATTAAATTCTTTTATGCAGAGACGGGTCCCATTTAGTTCGCTCAACCTTTCCCTTTGCCGGTCATTCGTTCCTTTCTCTTTACAGTATATTGGAATTGTCAGTCTTTTAAGAGTTGAAATTTGGAAGGGAAGAGTAAACGTGATGTACGATAAAATGAATGTTGAATCCTCAGAGCTTCGAGTTGACGATCGCAGCTGCTGGCTTTGAAATCCTCCTGAGGGCTGCTAGTGACTTTGTGCCCATGATCTGTTCGGATTGCCGTTAATGACAATGCCTCATTATCACTGCATTGTTAAGGAGGCTTTTAATCGACTAGAGTTGCTCTCTTGGTACGATGGCAGCGCAGGGGTGGCGGCGGGTGTCTCGAGCCTGAGCTTCGTAATTATGGACCAAGCGGTCGGCGAACGCAGCCCGCGGCTCGATAGACTTGTGAAGCGATTGTTCTCCCGAGAGCCCAGGCTCTGCCCTCCTCGGCTCACCCGCCGGCCTCTCTGCACCACTCCTAATCCCATTTTCTATGCAAGCAAGTGGACGGTCACTCTTGGTCCAAACGCTTGAGCTGGGAACGAGGTGAAGGAGCACAATTCCTGAACCGGCCCCCGGCTCCACCCACGGCAAAGGCAGCAAGTCCCTTCCGCAGCCACTCATCATCAGCGACTTGCATACATAACTCTCTCGCCCATCTCTATCGATTTAGTTTTTTGCTACCTCCTTGGGTTTGCAACTTCTTTACAACAGACATCACTGCTTTATTATCTGTTTGCTAAACCCGAAAATCAGTTTATCTTATTATTTATTTATTTATCGTCACATCGACATGAAGGTCATTAGCGACTAAACAGATAAATACATTTTACAATTAAAATGTGAAGTTTAGAACCATATTCACTATCAAAATACTCTAAGAGACTATAATACAAACGATACAAAACAATGCATACAATACAGTTAGTACAATACCGTCAATACAATACATACAATACAAACAATATAAGAATAATAGAATATTTGATCAAAACGACGCATCAACTGGTTAATTTTTAGATATCTCAAAAGCTTTTGACGTCATATATGACATTTTATTTTCAAAATTACCTTCATATGGAATCCGTGGTATTGCTCTAGATTGGTTATGTTCGTATCTTAAACAACTATCTCAGAGAGTGGAAATACCTTACGGAATTGATGGAACATTATCTACACACCTTTCCGACTCTTTACCGATTGTACATGAAGTTCCTCAAGGATCGATTTTAGGCCCTATTCTGTTCCTACTTTGCGTAAACGATATTCCCTCAACGATTCGAAACAGAAGAACAGTTCTCTTTGCGGATGATACGAACATCCTTTGCAATAAAGAAACCGTAAATAGTACAATATCAGATGTTTCAAATTGGTTTCCAAATAACAAATTAATAGCAAACAAAAAGAAAACGGTTTTCATTCCATTTCAAATAAACAGTTCTGTGCTCCATTGAAAATGAACGGTTTACCATTTACTGATGTTAAGTCAACAAAATTTTTAGGTCTCTCAATTCAGTCAAACCTTAAATGGAACGTCCATTTAAATGAATTGAACACACAATTAAGTTCATTATGCTACGCGTTCAGAATTCTTGTATATTCAGTCAGCCTTCATACTGCCTGTTGTGTATATTTCGCGAAAATACATCTTAGAGCTCCCAGACTTTTAGATTACAAAAACGAATTGTACGAATAATAACCAAATCCCACCCACGTGATTCTTGTAAGCCTCTCTTCATTAATCTAGGATTTTTACCATTACCTTGTGTGTTTATTTACGAATCAGTGGTTTTTGTCAAAAATGACTTGCTTAAGGGCGGGAATATATTTTCAGAAAATGGCGAAGTCTGTTACTGTAACACACAACGTAGAAATCATATTCATCAGGTGACAGTATCAACAGCTCCTTACAAAAAATTCACATACAATACATGTACATTATTTTACAACATTTGAGTCAGATGACATTAAACGATTAAATTCGATAGAAAATTTTAAATCCAAAGTGAAATCGTTTCTGCTGCATAACTGTTTCTATACAATTATAGACTATACTGAGAATCACAAGGAAAGTAACATTAATTTTAAGAATGATACTTAATGCTTTATTTATTATTTGGAATGTATAAATGTGTATAAACAACCTGAAACAAGTATTGTACTGCAGCCTCCGGGTCAATGACCCCCATCTCGATCAGGGTTTTCGTCCAGTTTCCCTGATCCATTGAGCAAATACTGAGATGGCCTCTTGTTTTGCTTCTGGACATAAATGTAACTTCATTACCTGTGCACGTCTTCTAGAATTCAGTGGGAAATATAGTTATTCAAATTATCGTTTCCATGTTGTTGCGGCAGGAAGTATTATTTCTTGACGGAGGAAATGGATAAGAGTCCAAAATGTATTTCTTATTTATCCTTGAAAATAGATTTTATTACATGGGAGCTTTTTTTTAATTCAAAAGTCATGTAGTATATTAGTGTAGGGATCACAGAATTACGAAAATGTGAACAGAATTCACTTCTCCCCATAGCACGTCATACGCAGTTTTAACTTTTTGACGTAAAATAAATAAAATAAAAAAATTGAATAAAGAGTACTAATAACAAATTTACTAATATAAAGTGACCTAAACTAAATGAAATAAAAATAGTATAGACAAGTAGATAAATGAATAAATAAATTTAGACGAGCAAATTGACATACCAATTCTGAGGCGGCTAGGGACCTCGATCCAGACGAGACAGCGAGGGTGAAGGTCATTGCCCGCTATTTAAAAAACAGCTCTCAATGGAGAGGGGAGAGAGCAGGGTTTTTCTAGGAAATGGCCATTAGGGGAAGGCCCAGCTGGGTCGCGGAGAAAAGGCGGGCAGAGGGGTCAATGTGCGTGGGAAGCGGCGAGTTTCAAGAGGGGTGACAGAAGGAATTTGTTCATTCAAAATAGTGCGTTGGGGATTGTATAATAAATTATTGATGTAAATGGCTTCTAATTGAAGACTATGAGAGTATCTGTTTTCAATCTCCAAAATTTTGATGTCACCGTCTGCATTAAAAGAGATGGCTGGCTAAGTGTGTTTGTGTTGTTTTGTGTGTAAGAGCATGTTCTTTGACTCTCTATTTAAAGGATTTTCCAGGTTCACTCACAGACTTAAATTAGAAGCACCATATCTTTTGCGATCTCATAATGTGTAATTCCTTATTTATATTTTTAATTTGTAATTTGAACTGCTATCTATTAGCTATATTAATCCCCCTGTTGCATTTCAATTTTTGCAATTTTATCTGCTATTTGTCTGCAGTCATTAAAATTTAAATGTATCTATTAATTAAATTAGCCCCCCTTTGCATTGTATATTTTGTAATGTCATTTGCTACTGGCCTGCATTTTAATATCCCGTTGCATTTCACATTGTGTAATTTAATTTGCTATCTTATTTTGTATTTTATTGGTATTTTATTTATGTTTTCTTTTCTTTACATTGTAGACTGATGATAACGGTAAAGCAGTCGAAAGCCGGTTGTCTCAATAAATTTACTAAATTGATGAAGATCTCCTTTATTTCATGTCCGTATAATCCAGGAACACATTTCGCGTACTATTTGCACGCATAATCAGGTGTGGACACATGATAATTAATAAATGTATGTCTGAAAATTAATATCAAAATTTGGTAATATTTTTAGTATAAAAATATCAAAAGAAAATTACACAGTAATCGGAATGAAATTATGATAAAACTATAAAAAGGGGGAAAATTCCAAAACATGGTAAATTTAAAATTTTGTTAAATTATAAAAAAATATAGAAAATTAAAAGGATAATCCAAAACACAAAAATAAGAGGGAAAATTCGCATTGTAAATACATTCATTCTCGCAGTATGAAAAGAGGAAAAATTTTAACGTAGAAAAAGTCGTTATCATTTGCAAAAATCAAGCAATGAAATCAAGCAAAAAACAGAAATAAACAAAGATATAAAGGGGAAGAAACACATCAAGAATGGAGTACACTTACACACAAAAAAGGAACATCAGAAAGAATAAATATGTTTTATGGTATTCTTATTTTACACAAAACATTGTCATAAATGTTTGTAAATAAATTCTATTCCAACATGGTATTAATGGTATTGTGTGTTTTTATACGTAAAATCTACGGCATTAAGACACACTGGTAAAATCCGTTCACCACTCTGACATATTGTTACGTTTATCTCAGAAAAGATAACGAACGGAGTCGGACTCTCGAATTATCTTTCAATCATTTCCTGGGATTGCCTTCAGTGTTATTTTTATCGTGCTCAAACGGTAAGCTTGTTGTTTCAGGAGAGAGATTTGCTAACGTTGTGAAGCAAATTCGCCACGCGCCCGATCATGTAAGTTAAATTGTTTGACTTATAACTTAAAAAAAAAAGTTTGATTTTTACTTTCTCGTATTCATACATATATACCGAATATGAAGAAAGTTAGGTAATGCGGCGGAAAATCGATTTCGAGATATCAACGGAAATACACGGTTTGGGGTCCCCTGATACCGAAAATTCTCAAAATAAAGGTAAGCTAAAAAAAGAAATATTCAGCCGGTTTAGATGAATTTCCGGACCGTTTGTTAAAGACCTGTGCGCCTGCCGTTATACACCCCTCAACACACATATTTAATGTGTCCATAAGCACCGGAACTTTTCCAATGTTTTCAAAACAGCTAAGATTAGGGCGCCGTTCAAAAAAGGCAACAAAAATGAAATTCAAAGTTGTCGTCATATTTATCTTCTGTCAGTTTTTTCCAAATATTAGAGAAACTTTGTTATGTATGAATGGAAACATTTCTCAGCAAACACGACGCGCCAACACGATGGATGCCATCATGGATATAGAAAATCAAAATCTACGGAAACAGCCATATTTTCTTTTCATAAAAGTGTCTCCTCATCATTCGATCAAAATAAAGCAACTATTCGATTATTTTTAGATCTTTCAAAAGCTTTTGACGTCATTTATCATGACATTTTACTTTCAAAAGTACTTTCATATGGAATCCGTTATATTGCTCTAGATTGGTTATGTTCGTACCTTAAACAACGATCTCAGAGAGTGGAAATACCTTACTGGAATGGTGGAACATTACGTACGCACCTTTCCGACTCCGCCCATTGCACGTGGAGTTTCTTAGGGATTGATTTTAGGCCCTATTCTGTCCCTACTTTACGTAAATGATATGCCCTCGACGATTCGAAACGGAAGAACAGTTCCCTTTGCGGATGATACAAACATTCTTTGCAATAAAGAAAACGTAAATAGTACAATATCAGAAGTTTCAAATTAGTTCCGTAATAAAAAATTAAAAGCAAATGAAAAGAAAACATTTTTAATGCAGTTTTCCATTTCAAATAAACAATTATGTACTCCATTGAAAATGAATGGTGTACCATTTACTGATGTTAAGGGCAGATGGTAGTTAATTTTGACAAAAACATGTGATTTTTTGTTTTCTTTCTCACAAAAATCTCCAAACTTCCCTCTTCAAGAATATATAAACTTTTCTCACGTTTCGATCATTTAAATGGTTTAAATAGCAATTTAAATCCTCCTGTGCACGCCCTTATAAGTAGGTTACGCTCGCTTTCTCTGTTCTACTTCTGTTTCCTTTCATATGCAGGATAATTTCGGGGTAATGTTTTGCTACGGAAATCTTGTTTAGGGTATATCGGCTACTCTGTAAAAGCGTCAAGCTCTATTGTCGTTATTCACGGAACTTGTATAGATGTTTCTGTTTAAATTTTTGTCTATGCGGGTAATGTGATGTGTTTTCTCATTTCGTTGTTAAGACAGTTCTTTTCCTCGTCAAAATATATAGAATGAAGAAAATTGGCAAACAAAAGTTTTGGGGCAATAGTTTTACAAAAAAAATCGAGTGAAAATAAAGTTGATGTTCCCACGGGAAAAATTGTAATTCCTGGGGCAAGATCCACGCCATCTATCTTAGGAAAAAAGTTATTTCATCTTACAAAAGAAAGTGACATTTTTTTGTACAGGGTACATATAGTGCTTACATAATTGTTACTATTATTGTAGTCTTTAAGTTCTTAAAATGTTTTTAAGTGAAAATGTTTATGAACCAAAAATATATTGACATTATACGTGGTGAGTGTGGTACATATAGCCAAAAACTTTACACGCGTTTTCTTAAAAGTAATTTATTCACACGCAAGTGCAGTTTTGTCAAAAGTATGTATCCTACATACATGGAAATTTACAGACTAATTATGTCCCAATTTTTTTAAAAAGTGACAAGTTTTTTTTTTTTTAAAAAATCCTTCATTGTATTCACAAATGTTTTGTTTATTTACTGTGCATAACACAGTGTACAAAAATAGTTTCGATTATTACATATTTTATTACACTAAAAAACATGAACTTTGTAACATTAATATTTTTTTATATAAAAATGCATCAGATTGAAGTATCACTTCTCTTTCCGCATGTCTAAATTAAAAAATATATTTATGAAAAAACGATCATTATTCAACATAGGTTATTTTGTTCTCCAGGTTGTCGCGGCAGCAAGTACTACTCCTTGACAAAGGACATGATAAGGAATAAGACCAAATTTATTCCTGATTAGCCCTAGGATTTTTTATTTTAAAATGAATTAATTAAAAGTAGTAAAATAATTACTTAATTAAATAATTAATGAATTTTTAAAAAAATACTACATCTGAACGAATACTTTCGTTAACAATCCTTGCAAAAAACGCTCATTTTTCTGTATTTAAAATTCAATTAGTATTTGGCTTAGGGTAGGGACCACAGAATTTTTCACTTCTCCCCATAGCACGTCGCACACAGTTTTTAACTGTTTTTGGAGTAAAATAAATACATAAAGTGTTTTTTTTTCAAAACGACCGTCCGCCCGTCAGTCAGTCTGAAAATACTACAAGCGCCAAAACCATGCGTAGGATTTTTTCAAAAATTAAGGTACCCCTGTCCATCTGGCTCTTGAAACTTTGAAATTTTGAAAATCATTCTTTAAAATTTGGGCGTGCTTTACATGAAGCACCCTGTACATTTTCATGACTTTCACAGAAACGATTCCAATTTTTTTCTTTAAATTTCTTGTAGCAATAGAGTAAAATACACCTTTAAATGTGGCATAGGTCCTATTTTCAGGGTTAACTATGAATTTTTTTAAATTGTGAAATTTGAATTTTTTCGGCGTCTTCCTACATCTTTAAAATTGAAGACAGAGATTATTCCTTTAAACGAAATTTGTTGTCCATAAATAGTTCTTTCGTTAAGGTCATGTCGATTTTTGTGAAAATTTTACTAGTTTACGTCCATTATTTGCAATTTTAAAAATTATAAAAACGATGTTTTTAAATAACGGCTTCAAATTTTTCTTAAATTTTTGGTAGGGGTAGTGCAACGTTACCCTATACGTTAACATAAACGCAATTTTGGTCTGTTCTTGTGTTGTTTCAAAATTACAAAAAATAAATTTTTTGACATGTCTCTCACGTGAGTGATATTTAAATTAGAGGCAATATCTACACATTATTATATTTATAAGTACATATTCTTTAAATAATGTCATATAAAGTTTCTGGAAAACTCAACAGGTTTTAGTTAAAATGAGCACAAATATCCGCATTTTCAGAAAAGCTCAAACGCCACTTTCTCAAAAATTTCTCTAAATGTTTCTTTAAACTTTACCAATTGCACTGTTTAATATGACGTAAAGTTCATTTTGGTGTATTCTTTTCTTTTGTCAAATATTACTCAAATGTAATTTTTTTAAAATATCTCTCACGCCGTAATATGCAAATTTCCACCGATTATTGCATTTGTGAGTAGAAGTGCTTTAAATGATTAAGTGAAGTTTTTCAAAAACAGAATAAATTCCTGTGAAAAAGAACTTCAAATTTTGCATTTACAGCAATGCTTAATCACCATTTCCTCAAAAACGACTTCAAATTGCCCTTGCGAAGCCCAAGCCTTGGTCAAGTCATTTACAACGCAAATCTAGCAAATCCGTTGATTAAGAAATGTGTATACTTATAAATGGCCATTCCACATTAAATCAACAGTAATTTTGCTTCACCATCTCAGATTCAGATGAAATTTTACACATAAGTAGTATGAACGACGAATATGATAACTACAAATTTCGAAGAAAATATTTCTTGCCGTCTGTGAAATACAGCCATGTAAATATTAAAAAACTGGGTTCCTCGAAAAAATTTAAATTGATATAGAACCTCTCCAAATTAAGATGCAGACGCAGCAGAAAAGTCCGTGTAGGTAAATGCAAAAGATTCAAATAATGCATCATAATGTGCAATTTCTTTGAAATAAAATTGAAATTATCGAGGTAGCATTACAGTGCGATTTCAGTCAAATAGATGTTCTTTGCTTTACCAACATTGGTTATCTCATAATGATCTAAACACACTCCAAATTCCTAGCTTTTACCTTGTAGGATCTTATTGTAGAGCAAAGGAATCAAATAAACGCCCTGCTTACGGAGGTTCGTGTATTTATGTAAGAAATAATATTGATTCTACCTTCTTGTCAGAATTCAATTTATATGCTCTTCAAAATGTTTTTGAAATAACAGTCGTACATCTTACTACGCTCAAAATGATCTCACTTTCCATCTACTGACCTCCAACAAAGCGAGCTTTAGATTATTTCAATTTCGTATAAAATCTAGAGATAACTGAACAAAACTTGTAATCTCTCTTCTAAATGGATTGTTGTATGTGGAGATTTCAATATTGATTTTCTGAGCGAATCCCACGAAAAAGAGCAGTTCCTCAATTTAATTCATTCTTTTAATTTAGATATTACAGTGAACGTACCTACACGGAATACTCTTAAATCGCAAACAGCAATAGATCAAATTATAATTAACAAAACCACAACTAGATATGAAACAACAGATAATATAGTTTACAGTGACCACGATGCAAAAATAGTAGAGGAAAAAGGCCGGTTCTGCATCACAACATCCAGCGTAAACAGGAAGTTGTGGTTTGTTGACACCGGATGTTGACATCCGGTGTCGGCCCCAGCGCCTGTGACGTCACGAAGTGGTGGCCTTGTGTCGTCAGAGCGCGAGAAG
Organism: Teleogryllus oceanicus; assembly: GCA_964035755.1. Taxonomy (NCBI): domain Eukaryota; kingdom Metazoa; phylum Arthropoda; class Insecta; order Orthoptera; family Gryllidae; genus Teleogryllus; species Teleogryllus oceanicus. Next base: position 159,296,122 of record CAXIVR010000001.1, read on the forward strand.
GCCGCGACCTTGTATCGTCACACTTAGCCGCTGTGGCGTGCCTTGCCTGTTTACCAAACCACTGAAAAAAAGACTGGGACACTAGGGGCAGGAGGAGGCATGGGGTGAAGGCCCTGCCTGACGGCGACGTAGGATAAACGAAAATCGAACAACAGAATATGGAAGAACATATCCATGTATCGATGACAAACGTATTAAATATAGACACACACAGTGTTATAAATCTATCTTTATGTCTTTTATATATCTTTATCCAATGTTCGTGCTGGCGATAAATCTCTTCTTTCGTCCTTCCATTTCCTCTTCCTCTACTTCGTCTCATCATGTGAGATTGTGGGTCTCGCTTCCGCTTCATCCTCGTGATGTGTGACGGTTGGAGACGAGAGAGCTTGAACATCTTTCCAGATAAAGGCCATGCGTTTCTGCAGAAGGTTATTTGACACGGCTTGTACTTTGTGTCAATTTTCGAATCTTATAGACAGGCAATTAGCTGGTCCATGAAGTTACGAACTTCCGTATGCAAGAAAACGGCAAGATCAAAAATTGTCTTTTCTTTATCATCATTGAAATGATGTTTGCTCTTGACGAAGATGCAGGGCGACGTTCCACACGGAGTCGGAGATGATCGAGAGCCTATGCATTTTCCATGCATGGTTATTTTCCTCGGAGGCAATGACGGAGAGACCGTATGCGGCCTTCGCGATGTTGATCCACAACTTGGCCGCCTCCCCCTTCCACCCGCTGCTGTTGTCGAGGGCGTCTTCGTAGGCGAGCCTCGCGCCAGTGATTTTCGCTTCACGTCTTGCCATGTTGACGGGCACTGACTGAATGAAGAGTGAGAGACATGCATTTTTCACTATACATCGAACAGGTTTCCGGTTCATACGCGACAGGGGTATTTTTGTTTGAGGATGGGAGAGTCTGAATCACTTGCCGGATGCAGTCCACTCGTTGCTGCAGAGCCGTCTTGTGCAGCGGATCTTTAGAAAGCCAACTGAGAATTTCCATGATTTCCACTTCCGCATGCATGGAAACGAGTGTCGTAAATAGTATTTTCGTTCACAAGGTAGTCTTTTGCAGATTTTTCGCCATGTCAGAGATACCTTTCCACAGCTTCAAGGTTTTTTCACCCACTTCTTTTTCCTCGGCCGACGGTGGTGACGGCGACGTACCCGCGACGTTCTCGAGTTTTTCCCACATCTTGGCCGCTGCGCTCTCCCATCCCCTGTCGTCGCCGTCGGCGATGTTTTCAAAGACGAGTGTCGTGTCACGTCATGCCATGTTGACGGTTGTGGACGAAATAAAAGATGTAGCCACGGCCATGTCATTGCAAATGCTTCCCATACCACTACTTATTTCTCCCCACCCTTTTCTCTCTTTAAAGCACAAATGAAGAAAAGCAGCCATTTTCATAAATATAAATAAATAAGAAATTAAAAATTCGAGAACGCCTTCTCTACATCCCCGCCTGCAGGAACGAACGTGTACGCTGAAGGAGCGGACGGACGCCTACACGATGCGGAAATGACCCCAGGGTAAAGTTGAAAATTTATCAAGCTAGTAGCGTTTGTCGTCTGCCACACACAACGAACGCTTGTTTTGGACAAAAGAATAATTACGATTATTTTTGGAGCATATGCAACATTGTTTGCCGATTCTAGGGCAATTTTGAAATAAACACTCAGGTAATTTTCGAGTTTGTATGTCTTAAAAATCGAACGCTGCACCCCTTTTGCTCGGGAAACGGTCGTTTGAGGGCGGGTGAGAAAGGAGTACATTTTGGCCGCAAACCTACGAATTGAACCATGGGATCATTGCCACATTCGTCCTTAAACAGTCCCAGTACTTCTTTGTTGCGTAGTGTGATGTGAAATGCATTATCGGGAGGAAAGCAGGATGTGTCGAACCGTTTTGAACACCAATTCACCTCAGCGTACACGTTCGTTGAGGTAGAGAAAACGAATGAATCGGTGTCCATGTACAGAAGGTGAATCTCGCGGAGCTGCTCTTTGCAATACTTAAAAAAGAAGTGATACATTCTGAATTTGGAAAATTCTAGTACGAAAATTCTAAATAAATGGGCTTACAGAGTTTCACTTCCGTTTTCAGCAACTTGATCGTCATGGGATCTCCCTTCACGTTGTGATTTCGCACGAAAGCGGGATCTGCTATAAGTCTGCTCGCTCCACACTTCCCCCACAATCTGTTCACGAAATAAATGCGACGATGATGACGCACGTCCTCTATCGACTTTCGGTAAATGGAGTGGTTCATTTTTAATCATCAACTTTAAAAAAATAATCTTCAAAATCGAAGGACGGCGATCGGCGACGCACTCTGTCGCCGTAAATTGTTGAGGTTCATGTAAGTGGTAAGCCATGGACTTTGTTTAAATGAAAGAATACGACGAATTTTGGTGAGTTGTACTCCCAACTCCATGGCCTGGATTAAATTTTGAATATGAATGACGTAGCGACGCTTGGGCAACAGCGTCGCCAATAACTTGACTTGCCTTTTTTCTTGTCGGGGGCACACGTGTCTCAGGGCAAGGAGACAAATCACTCAATCGATCGTGAATCTCGTCTGGATAGTCAAGAACTTCGAGAGCGACTTCGAGAACGTATCCGCGATCGGTCTGGGCGACCACCTGCTTCAGGTCGAAAGTGCAAATTTCGGTATCTGTCAACCATCCTGTGGGCAGTGGATGACATAATAAAACCATACAAATTATTTGCATCTACATAGAAGAGATAAGATTCCTTATCATATGGTTTGAAGGAATCCCCCACGTGTGCATGGTTGGACTCACCATGACGCCCGACCACCCGCACGAGTCCCTCCCTGATACCTTTTTCGAAAAAGGGAACCATGTCAACACCTGTAAGAAGCTCAACTGCGACACCGGTTGTTTTTAACAAGGCGTCCAACGAGAGTCCGAGAGCGGTGTAATAGAACGCAGGATCGAGACCGTACACCTCCAAACACCACTTTCCAAAAGTTTCGAAAAGGTCGGTGAGCAAAAACACGTCGATTTTCAAATACAAATCGACGTACTCACCTAAATTTCGAATGGAAAAAGCGTCCTACACGGCCAGCGCGTAAGGGTATTCTGCGTCCTAGATCGCTGTGTTTGTGAGGTGACTGAAAAAGCGTGAGGGCAAAGATGTTTCTTACAACTTTGACATGCAATTTACATAGTCGTAGGGGAAAACACCCTTCCTGCGTTCCAGGGTAAAGAGCGCATCGTCGTGAAACGTTGCCTGAGTAAATTTCAAATTTGTAATGGAAAGGGATTGACTCAAACTGTCGAGTCCTGCTCCCAGAAATTTAAAAGAATCGAAAAAGCGCAATTCCTCACTTCCGATTCTCTGTGAAAAAGACTCAAATCTCTCGTGATTATGTGGAATGACGCTCAGATGATCGTAGCCACCATCTGCCCAGGCTTGCAAGAGAAAATGCCAGTCGTACCCGCTTCCGTTATGCATCATGACGGGAATGTGTTTGGGAGCCCGGAAGTTCACCTTGATGAGCTGCTCCGCGAAAACGACCGGAGAAATGGTCGTGGTCTCTAACACGAATGTCATTTGGAAGAAAAGGATCCTTACAAATGTGACAGTCGGTGGAATTTTCAAAAGCAATTTCGTCTTCCTCTCGCATGAGGAGCGAAACCGGAATTCAAAAGGAATTGATAATCTTTTGCCAAGACCACTAAATGTTCAACCAGTTGGCGACGTCGCGTCCGCGGTACACTATTCTCTGGGAGCATGCTTCATCAAAATCGCACATTACTTGGAGACACACCGAAAACGGCTCGTGAATTTGATTAGCCTGAAGGTAGGATTTGCTCGGCGATGGCTCACACGAAGAGACGAGAATGATGAGCGCTTCAAAATCAACACACACCGCGATCGGGCATCTCTGTTGTTTTTCAAGTTTTTTGAAGTGCATGAATCATTCCTCGGAGGAAGATGACGTCATCGTCAAACGTGCTGGTGACATGGAACTGCAATCTATCATTTTAGCATCTAGTTTCTCCTGTGTTCGAAATATATTCAAACACCGTTCGCAAGCGAAAATCATATGTTCTTTTGTATTGTGTTGGCTACTGACCAACCAGCTAAAAATGTTTATCCAAACATAGTGACCCACGTCATTTGATACATATTGACGTGTTGAAACGGTTCTCTTTCTTTCTTTCCACAAAATGCGCAGGACCTACAACATCCGACGTTTTCTTTTAAGAACACCAAACGAGATTGAAAACGTGAAAAGAATAGTTCGAATTTTGTCTCTCGAAACGCTTAATATCGTGAACAGACATAGGCCAGTAAATGTCCCGCAAATCAAGATGAGTTTCTAATTCATCAAAAGTAGACTGATACGTGCTGGTACGTTCTAGTCTTCCTCTTAAATGGGTAGTATTTCCGCGACCGAAACAATTGTGAAAGACTCCACATGCCAGGGCCCACAGGAAACATTTCTCATCTCGATTATGCACATTAATAACAGCGTGGCGACGAGCAATGCTATCAGGGAGGGGAGGATATGAAGATTCACGGTGAGGGATAGGCTCAAAAAGATGAATACGAATGTGAAGGCCGACAATTTCATAGAGTACTTTTACACTATCTCGTTCTTGAAACTCGTCGAATTTGAAATTGATTGGATCAACATGTTGTTGAAAAAAATTTCCCGATATTTTCACTTCGAGGTACCACAGTTGCGCGAACGTTCAGAAAGATAGGTTGTATCTCTCCGACAATTTCGTGTGTCACGGGATGATCTCCCTCAATTATGAAACGACATTCGAGTTGCGCAAATATTTTGAAACTAGGACTTATTGGAGAGAACAGTTCAAACAACATTAGTTGGAACGGAACTTGACATCGACTGAGAAGATTGAGGGAATCGATGTCATTTAAAGAATTAGCAATGATACCACGCTGCTCCCGACTGTTTAAAGACCGCATAACGTCCGTCCATTGGAGAGCATTTGCAATGCATGATACACGTTGTTGTGGTGGTTGATGATGACGGCGATCTATAGAAACAAACAAAATGCGGGAGGAAAAAAGAATTCAGCGAGAACAACAACTTGTAACTTATTTACGAGCATGTGGGGAATGACTTTCCGTCTATGCGCGATTTTGAAACCATGAGCTGCCGCGTGTGGAACGATAATCCGTTTTCGTTATGAGTCTTTCATAAGACACAGTCGGTGAACAAAGGAAAATACCGCGTTTGATTCGATGGCTTTATCGAAGTCCAACCATCTATGTAACATAGTATTTCTTTTCATCCATCACAGTCGCAATATGACGTATCTGCGACAACGTAGATATCAAAGGGGGAAGGGCTATATCGGACGATTCATCAATCGCGCTGTCGATGCGCGTCCGTTTGAGTTACACATTCCCGGTGGATATCAGTTTTGCGGACCGGGAACGCGACTCAGCGAACGCTTAGCGAGAGGTGATGCTGGCATCAATCCACTAGATCGGGCGTGCAAGACGCACGACATTGCTAACCACGAACACAAAGATGGTGAAGAACGAAAAAAGCAGACGTGGAAGTAGCAAAGCGGGTGTGGGAGAGGGTCGTGTCGGGTGACGCGAGTATCGGCGAAAACGCAGCGGCGCTCGGTGTGATCGGTGTGATGAAACTCAAATATAAATTAAGACGGGGCGTAAAAAGAGGAAGGGTGATGAAAAATCCGAAAAGAAGACAAGGAAGAAGAGGGGGAGGAATAGAAAGTCACGAGCAACGCAAAAACAACAACAAAAACTGCTTGATGAAAAACAAAAACTGCTACAACAAAATGGAGAAACAAAAGGTAGTATTCACACGAAAGCGAAACACTTTCAGCAGACAGAGACAACGGGTTCATTACGTCGTAAACGCATCCCACACAGTTGTTCTCCCCCATCGATTCAACCCCTCTCCAGAAGAAAGTTTGAAAGTCGAAATGCGAAAAGGCGTTGACAGGGCCGTGAACACAGAGAATGAGGCGGAGTAAGAGGACGATAACTCTTCCTCCTCCACCGACCCGCTCGTTTTTAACATGATGATTCTCACCTAGAAGAAGCAGACGAAACTATGCAAAATTTAATTCTTTCGCATAAAAGCAGCAGGGATTCTGCTTTCAATTCCGCAGAGCCTTCGTGGTCGCAATATCTTCGCACGCTCTACCAACAGGAAGGCGCTGATACGGTTTACGGCCCGCGCACCGGCCTGGTCGAATTAAGTTACAAAAAAGAACCGAATCTCGCAAATGTGGATGAAAGAGATAGGAATAATTATAAGAAAATTCTGCGGCACTCGTACGCGCACAGAAAAGGATTCAAATATAACGGCGTTATTTTGGCTGGCAACACGTGGAAATACAATTATATATTTGCAACACTATTTCCTCTTCCTACTCCCCCTTGTACTCCACGTACCTTAAGAGCTAACACAACGCGACAACGGGAAAAAGGAGAAGGGTTCTTTTTTTCGTTACCCCTCCACATTATAAATACTGGCGTGACCCCAACAAGCTAGTGAGAAGGCTCCGTCTCTTAATCGCGTCGAAAGAAACCGGAAACGGAGGTCACGACAGGGAAATAATTGAAATAGAGAACGAACTGCGCGATTGCTACTATTGTTAAGACAGTTGACAGACCATGAAGAGGAGGAACGCTACTTCTAGCGTGCGAGAAGGGTTAGCGCGAGAAATACACGAGCCAGCACGGCACCGTCACACTAGGCGACGGGTGATTACGAAAGGGCTCGAAAGCTTTTGGCAGGCGGATTTAGTGGAAATGCAACCGTTCGCGAAATCGAATCGGGTCATGCAATACTTTTTGACCGTGATCGATGTCGACTCCAAGTAAGCTTGGGCGGAAGCGCTTAAAATAAGACTGGGGAGAAAGACCCGAAGGCCTTTACGCTGATTCTCAAACGCACGCTGCCCAGAAAGCCTACACCCTTACAAACGGACGCCAGTATGAAATTTTACAACAGTACTGTTGCTCAGTGGTTCCACGCGCGCGGCATTCCTCATTATTCTACGTTTTCAAGCATGAGGGCAGCTGTCCTTGAGCGTTTCAATCGCACTCTGGAAGAGCGCATGTGGAGGTGTTTCGTCGTCGAGGGCACGCGTCGCTGGACGCGCATTCTTCCCTCGCTTACCGAGAACTACAATAACACAAAACAAAGAACGATCGACATGAAACCGAAAGACGTGAAGGACAACAGATTAATGGAGACGGTTTACGCAAACTTGAAAACTGTCGGCAAGCGCACATTGAAAAAATTTCGCGTCGGCGACCTTGTCCGCGTGAGCACGTACAAGAGTTCCCCGTTCCGGAAGGGCTATGAACCGCGGTGGGGCACCGAACTCTTCAAAATCAAACGCATTCATCTTTCGAATCCCATCACATATTAGCTCGTAGATCTTCACGATAAAGCGATTACGGGACGATTCTACGCTCAACTCCAACGCACTCGATATCCACAACAGTTCTTGGTAGAGCGCGTCGTGCGCAAAAAGGGCCCGCTCCGATTCGTAAAATGGCTCGGCTTCGACGCCGGACACAATTCGTGGGTTTATTAACGAGACATGATTAAATAAGGAATGGAAGCGATGACTTCCTCTACGTACGCAAGAAATTGACTTGCTAGAAACGTCTAGAACACTCGACGGAAACAGGATGTGATGACACTCAGGAAATCGGATGTGTGTCAACATGACTTTCACGGTATATTCCACGGGTTCTTTCTTTTTAAATCAGTCACTTCAGAACGTTGTGGGCGTGCAGATGTCCTATTGTGATCTTCTGTTTCCTGCACTATATGGAGTCTCTTTGATACTTTTTGTTCTCGCTTTAAACATTCTCGCACTCTAAACACGCGAGAGTGGGAAAAGGAGCGTCCGTGGGACGAGGACGATGCCATCCCAACCGTCGACGCTGCCACCAACACAGGCGAGGTGGGAACCTGGGACGAGGACACCATTTCAACAAATGTCATCACCACCACCGCCAACAATTCTTCTTTTTACTTCGAATTACCACCACCGCCGTCCATCGACCAACCAACGCCACCCACGCTGACGGACGCTTCGTCTTCTTTTTCATACCAACCGCCGTCGACTCCACCGCCTCGCCACTTCTATCACTACGAAAGGAAAATGACGAAGATGACCGCAATCGCTGACCTCCAATGCTTCTGGAGAGACACACAGTTCGTCTTAAAAACGCTGACTGTGCTACGCATATCGAGCAACATTCATTATACATCCAAGTGTAAAATACGCACGTTCCCCTTTCAACCGTCCTGTGAAATCAAAGAACTAAACATGTGCGATCGACGCTCCGCAAATTGTTTGCAAAACCACAACCACCGTACGCCGTGGCACTGTGGGATCATTCCGTACTGCTGTAGGAACGAAGCGATTCGCAGAGCTGTGGACGGAATTGAAAAAATATTTGTGAAAGGAGGAACGAAGTCAGATTGGTTACGAGTGTATGTGCATTGCTATGTGGTCGACTTAGGCGTGTTTAAATGTCCACCGCTCCACACGTGTGTAAAGATCTACAGTGAACTCTATAAAACAGATGTCACGAGGCGTTTTGTCTTATCGTTGCTCGAGGGAAAAGATACACTTCAGGTTCTGGCTTTAATACATTGGCTCGCCACCTATCGACCATAATTAATTAACAACATTGAAGCAAATCCCGTACAAAATACGACGGGCGTGATGGCACTTCCTGTCTTAACGTTTCTGTTCCCCGACCGCATCCGTTTCAAAAGTCCGCCAGACTGTCAGGATGTGATGATATCCTTGACATATTTCCGGTTTCCACTTCCTGTCCTCACTCACATCGTGTATAAGACACAACACCTTTTTTTTGCCAATCATAGCCATCGAAGCGGCCGCATTGAGCGCACCAGGAAAAGCAACGACAAGGAAAGCTTGAGTCGCAGAAAGAACTCGAACTACTCGTCAAATTAGCTGAAAGAGAGCAGCTTCAAAGCGTCAATGAAGCCATCAAACAATACTACACATCACGTACGCGCTCTCTAAAAACACTCGACAACGAGAGTCTTCAACATCTGCCTGTCATGCTTCTCGGCCACTCCTCGGCAGCGAGAGAGGTGGGTGCGATCTTCAGGCGTCTACCCGAGAACGTTCAAAAGCTCCCATGCATTCTACAGCTTCGGCCCTGTCTGAAACAATACAACATCGGGCGCACGTATATTGACGGACCGCCGCCGAGCAAGCGGGACTGCACGGCTTGTCGACATGGGGTGAAAGAAAATGTGTAATGTAGCATCACCAACATCATGGATCGTGTGGACTGTATGATGATAGTCGGAAGTATCATTCACTTGCTCCTGGTGACCGCCGCTATCGTGTGCTTTCTTTTGTGAACTTTTTTATTTTTATTTCTGTGACGATTGAATTTTTTCCACTGCGCCGTGGATTCGAGCACAACAGATTCTACACCTCCTTCCCCTCCATTTACCAGCATGGCAAGATATCAACTTGAAACTATTTGTCCCATCTGCCATAATAATCACATTCTTTTATGGGATAAAACAATATGTAATCACGGATTTTGTAAAGACTGTATTGAAGTGTGGCTGAAAAAAATTAGGCGGGAGAAGAGCAAACATGTCCGATGTGTCGTTTCGTCAGTGTCCAACTCAACGTTATTAAACGTGGGGGAGGAGGAGAAGGAAGAGGAGGAAAGGTAGATAAGAGATGGAGAAGATTATGAAGATTATATTATAGGCGTGTTATCATCTATTCGCTCGTCTTTTAGTCGTCATATTGTGCGTGGCACGGCGGTTAAACGATGCGCTGCGACTTCGCAACCTGTCCTATAGGCCGCTCGTCCGGCGTCCTATAGGCCGCTTGCAGAGGCGATTAGGACAAGAAATTACTCTGCACCATGTTGAAGACTTTGACGTGCAACAACTCGGCGGTCGAGACCTTCTCGTGGTGGGACTGGAAACTCCTAATCTTAGGTGGTAGTAAGATGCGGTGTTGGTGGTGGGGGGGAGAGATTGCACAATGCTGTGGCGTGTGGAGAATCTCTCTCTCGCTATAAGACACTCTGTGGTAGCAGATGTGACAGTACGATGGCAACCATTGATTCAATCCTGTGTCACTTTGATCCACTCCTGTGTAACATCGACTATTCACGGAAGATCTTGCTCCAGCTATGTGTGACAACGATACTTCCACGAAAGAGGAAGACGTGTACGACGATGTACGAGTAGGCAAGGTAGAAGACAATGCTGGAAGCAACGTTCCAGAAAACACGCAAAATTGCCACGGCGGGCAAGATGTTGCCACCAAAGAGTATGTAGACGCGCGCTTCGAGCAAGCGCGAAAACTCGCAAGTCAGAATTCGGCGAAAAACATGCAAGCGAACGAGGAAGAGCGCGGCGATGTAGAAGACTTGATTCACAAACAGGGAAAGTATCTGCGCGTTGCCGAAACAGCAGACTCTTCAATGCTAATCTTTTGCGAATTTCAAACGTTGGTCACCCCACGGAGCCACGTGACGTTACCTCCAAAGCGTACGTCGATCGGCATGTCATCGACATACAAAAGTAACTCGATAAAATTCGGACTCTCCAACTCAGCAAACTCAGCAACCTCAACGTGCAGAAGACGCACATCATGAACCTGGCTGCGCCCATCCACATACACGACGCTGTCACAAAACGCTACGCCGATGACATGCTTCAACATCAACGGGATTTCATCCACCGCAACACCCTTCAGCGCACCGGCGAAAACGGTAAAGAGTACCACTTTCAAGGAAAACGACTAGCCGGCGTCGCCGACCCTATCGACGAACAATTAAGCTGTCAATCTCAAAACACTACGGCAACTTCTTCTCGACAATATCTAGGGAGAAAAATCCATTATTCCGGCTCTCGTGTTTCTCTCCCAGTGAAGCAGAAACTACTATCGAGCATTTTAAATGTGGAAAACCGCACAACCGTGATGCGAGATGAACGCATCAAATCGTTTTTTCTACCGTCAGACAAATTAGACAAAGACGTGATGTATTCATGCAAATTAGACAAAGATGAAGATTTTGTGTTATTCTCGTTCTCTCACTTAAATGTGTATGTACATTTTTAATTAAAAAATTGTATATTTTAAATTAAAAATAAATGTCTTGTTTACATGTAATTATCTATCTCGTCTTCTCATTCGTCCTACGTCACCGCCAGGCAGGGCCTCCACCCCACTCCTCCTCCTCCCCACTAGTCACCCAGTCTTTTTTTTCAGGGTTTTTAGATAGCCAGGGCACGCCACAGCGGCTGAATATGACGACACAAAGTCGCGGACTTCTCGCGTTCTTGCGCTGTGACGACACAAGGCTGCGACCTTGTGACATCACAGCCGCTGGGGTGGCCAACATCCGGTGTCAGCAAACACAACTTCCTGTTTAAACTGGATTTTGTGATGCAAAACCGGCCTTTTTCCTCTACTATAAATTCTTACAATTACTAATAAGAATACTGACACAATAAATAAAACGCTAGAAACAAAACTAAAGCAATGTGGAACATCGTAAAAAATACGACCATCTCATCACGATATTTCGTAGATAATGTTGTTTGAAAGGATAGTGAAACAGAAACAATGTAATCCAGGAAAAGTTGCAAAAATCTTCAACCAACACTCTTCTAGAATAGCGGTTGATCTCACGAACGGACTAAAACCACAAAATTCAACATCATATGCTTCTCAAAAACATTTCGGCACGATGTTTATTTACGAAACTTCTTCCAACAAAATCCTCAGATTAGTCACTAAACTGAAAAATAAATATTCATCTAATTTACATGAATTTCCGGATTGTTAATTAAAAACGTGTGCACCTGCCATTACACACCCATTAACTCACGTTTTCAATGCTTCCTTGAGCTTTCAATGCTTCCGTGTTGGAATACTTCTAGATATTTTCAAAACAGCAAATAATAAGACACTTTTTAAAAAAGGGAACAAAAATGAAATTCAAAATTACCGGTCAATTTTTTGTCAGTTTTCTCAAACATATTAGAGAGGCTTTTCTACACGCGAATGGAAACTTTTCTCTGGAAAAACGAAGCGTTTTCAGATTCACAACACGGTTTCAGGAAATCAAAATCTACAGAAACTGCCATTTTTTCTTTCCTTAAAGATGTTGCCTCATCAATGGACCAAAAAGAAGAACCCATTGGGATATTTTTAGATCTTTCGAAAGCTTTTGACGTTATTAACCGTAACATCTTTCTCTCAAAATTACCTTCTTATGGAATTCGTGGTATTGCCCTAGATTGGATACTCTCGTATCTTAAACATCGATTTCAAAGAGTAGAAGTACTGTACTAGCACTAAAGGACATTCTTTACTTATTTTTCCAATTGTTTGCCAATTGAGCATGGGGTCCCACAAGGTTCGATCTTAGGTCCTATCCTCTTTCTGTTGTACGTAAACGATATACCCTCTTCTATTAAAAATGAAATAGTTGTGTTTGGCGATCAAACGAATGTTCTGTGCAAAAAACAATAAATAGTACAATTTCAGAAGTTTCAAATTGGTTTTGTAATAACAAATTAATAGTTAAGGAAGGAAAAACTGTCTTAATGCAATTTTGCGTTTCAAATCAGCAATCGTATGCTTAATTGAAAATGAACAATATGCAATTAGCTGATGTTAAGGTAACAAAATTTCTAGGTCTTTCAATTCAATCAAACCTAAAATGGAATGTACATATAACAGAATCAAACACTAAATTAAGTTCAGTATGTTATGCATTCAGATTTCTATCTAATTCTCGCAGCCTTCATGCAGCTCGTTGCGTGTATTTTGGAAATGTACATTAACACCTGAGATATAGCGTAATATTCTGGGGAAGCTCATCCTTTAGCGCCCAGACATTTAGATAATGTATAATAATGAAAAAATAATAATGAAATAATGAAAATGCCGAATAAGGAAAATATGCCATCCATGTGATCCCTGCAAGCCTCTTTTCATTCTGCATGGAATCTTACCATTTCCTTGCCTATTTATTTACGAGTCTGTAGTATTTGTCAAAACTAACTTATTTAACGGTGGGAACATATTTTAATGTAATACTGATATTTATAGTTACAACACGACGTAGAAATAGTGGTCATCAAGTGGCAGTATCAACAGCTCACTACAAGACATTCACATACAAGTACGTTACTTTACAATGCATTGCCAGATGAAATTAAACAAAGAAAATTGGTACACAAATTTAAGTTAAAAGTAAAATCTTTTCTGTTGCAAAACTGTTTCTACACAATTAGAGACTATACTGATCATCAAAAAGAAAAATAATATTTACTTTAAAAAACAATGATATAGTATAATGAATTAGTTTATATTTGCACTGTATAATTTTAAAAAAGACTCAATATGCCTGTAACAAGTAATGTACTTCAGCTTCTGAGTCAATGACCCCCATCTCGATCGGGTTTTTGTCCAGTTTTCCTGATCCCTTGAGCAAATGCTGAGATGGCCCCTTGATTTCCTTCTGCCCCTTGATTTGCCTAAATGTAGCTTCACTATGCGCACGTTTTTTTGAGCTTTCCTTTTGCATGTAGTGGTAGTAAAGCTTAGGGTGGGTTTCTATTTGTTAGGAATAGAGAAAAATCTAATCGGTTTGTTCGTTTACCGTTACCAATGTGTTTTCTATAATTCTGGAACGAAATAATTTTTAGAAATTAACATTTCAAATCTAGTTTTTGAAATGTTAATATCTCGCTCTTTTAAATTTATTACTATTATTATTATTATTATTGTTACTATTATTTTTTATCTTTCAACTATTAATAGTTAAATTTTTGGGAAGGGATTCTGAAACTCTAGAAAGCGTGGCCAGATGATTTTCTCTCCCATACGTCACATACAGTTTTTGACTGTTTTTGACTAATGTAATGATTTGCGATCATTCCGGAAATTAAGTGTTCCCAAAAATACTTTCCAATAAAATGTTAAAATTTATATTAAAAAAGACAGAAGACGGCCGACGACAAAGAAAGACAGAAGATTTTTAGAATCGTTAGAAAGAACAATTAGTGAAATCGGACCAGGTGTTAACTAGATTTCGAAATAATCGCACGTTCTTTCAGGTTCACAAGCAAGGACAGATGGAAGCCATTGTCAGGAAAACGCCTGAAGGGATCGGGCTGGAACTTTATAGAACGGGGGAAATTTATGAACAATTTCAAAATTAATCACGATTTTGGAAAACGTCTGGAAAGCTAATTAAAATTAAATGTAGAAACGTAATTAATGGTATATATATATATATATATATATATATATATATATATATATATATATATATGTGTGTGTGTGTGTGAGTGTGTGTGAGTGTGTGTGTGTGTGTGTGTGTGTATAAAGACCCATCGTAGTGACGTCACGACGAAATATCAAAATAAAAATGTTTATTTTTAATGAAATAAAACAATGAAAGGAGAGTGCAGTAATTATCAGAGAAATTATAGACAATATTGAGAACCGGTAACAAGGCGTAAGAACGTTTAAAACATGAAAATAAATATTTTGTAATCTTGTTTGTGGCAACGGGGGAGCGATCGGTGTCTGTTCAATATAAATCTATTTAAGATACTGGACAACAATGCTAGGGAGAAGATGATGAGACGGTGTTGTGCGCTTGGCGAAGACGCTAGCTCCGCGTTAGCGTAAATGTAACATTTTAAAAAATATTGTTCGGAAGTGTACTTTCAAAACATTTTAGATATTTTGATGCGGACAAAAAGGTTGTAAGAAATGGGTGAATGGATTCGTAAGTAATGGCCAATAATTTACAGGTAAAAGCGACGCGAACATTAATTTTACGCGGTTGCACTTTTGAACAATGGTCGCGGACATTTTGTGTTGCAGTGTTTACAACACGAAGTTTAGCGGACTCCAGACAGTAAAAGGAAATACAAACAGAGTATTTTCATTTTAGTTCGCGTAACGAAACAGTGTCTCTTCGCCGCGGGAACATTAAATATTTTATTTTCATTGTGAATGAAGTGTTTCCTCGCCGCGGGAATTTTGAATGAAGTGAAAACTTTGTGTTTTATCGCAAGACGTTCCGTAGTGTTTTTTTTAACTATGTGAGTTCGTGGTATATATGGTCCTGGGAACTGGTGTAAGCTGAGACGGTACCATCGTCGTACACGGGGAGTGTACGAATCGGCGGACAGCGACGCGTGCATGTGGCAGTGTTCATCCGATATCAGGGAAGTGATGCATAGATATTTTTTTATTTGGCAACTTCAAAGGCTTCTGTCGAAGACCAAGTTCTTTTAATTCATTGTAGAATAAGAGGGTCAACAATTTCAAACGACAGAATGCGCATTCGGTGTGGATGAATGTAGTAATTTTCAGTATGAATGGTCATTATTTTTTTGTGTTTTGTTTTGTGTGCCATCAGAGGGCACTATCATTGTGTGTGTGTGTGTGTGTGTGTGTATTTGACATTTTGAAATATCAGAGGAAAAGAAACAGTCAACGGAACTAAAATAAATTGAGATGAACACATTCGGGTTCATCAGTAAACCATTAGAGAATGTGTTGTGATTCATGTAGTTAGCCGTAGACCCGCACGCGCGCGCATAGATACCTCGTTTGAAGCCCTGTATAGGGCATCACATATTCACGCCCAGAAATAATTAGAAGTTGTATTAAATTAGCTAGCTAACGGGCGAGTGCCAGAGCTAAAGTAGGTTGAAAAGGAAGTGTTTGTATTGATGACAAGGCGCCAATTTTTTGTTTAAAGATAAATAGGAATAATAAGTGATTATTTGTCAGCCCAAGTTAGGAGTGTGTATACGTATTTATGATATTAGAAGTATAGCGGTGTAGCATAGCAGAGCATGTGAATCTATTGCATTGGCAGCCCAACGCACGGATAGGATAGGTAGCAACAGTGGAATATTATTACACTAAATAAATAAATAATATAGAGATATGTAACAGGCGTCATTTTGTAGCTTTCTTTATAGCTTTCTTTTATATGATGTACAACTCATCATGAGTTAAGTTTAAAAAGTTTTTCGAATTGGTATTAAAATTTTTGATTTTGAGTTTTTTCAAAATTTGACGCTTCAAAAAATTTGAAAAAATTAAAAAAAATATTATATGTTTCTGAACTGACGATGCAAATATAAATTTGGGATCATTATGGCTTCATAAGGTAATCTTTACTTCAAATGCTCAATATTTACTTACACTAGATTCCACTGATTTAAAATGCACTTCATTTCAAATTATAAGGCTTAATATTAACAAATTATTAATTTAGTGTTTTTGTTGGCGAATGTATTGTTTTATTATTATTGCTCATATTTATTTTTATTGTCAATTATCAGTTCAAAATAACTTCACAAGAGAAGGTCTCTGACATCATTGGAATAAAAATGAAATTTATTTTGTGATCAAGGATGCAGAAGGGATATTTTCAAAGTTTGGTTTGAATCAATCATTTGGTTTTCCAATTTTTTTTTTTTAAAGATTATACAATTATTTTCCAAAGCTTACCAATAATTTTATGAATTTTTTTTAATTAATAGGTTTAATTAATTATGGTGACCATTTAATGACGTCTTGTCAGTATGACATTGCTTCTATATATCAAAATGGATCACGGGCGGTCTTAAAATATGCTGCCATACTTGATACGTACTTCATACAGGGTCTAGTAACAAATTGGACATCTTTGAATCAATGTATCGGCTACGTAGAAACACCGAAACGGTATGGCGTGGTCAAAATTGGCAATGAAAAAGAATTTTCAACCATCAGACCAAAATATTACCTTCGAGATCGTAATACAAGAAGGCACAAAAAATGACACTTTGAATTCAATATGGCGTAGAGTTTGAGACGATACATCGGTATGGTACTCCTTCGGACTTTGGCAATCTAGCGAACAATATACAACAAGAATTAGCTGTGTACTCATTCTCCAATGGCAGTTTTTTCGATCATTCAAGAACTTGTGCAGACACTTACAGGCCGCCATACTTGCGTTTCCCTGTTCCTCATAACACTGGCTAACTTCTCGAAACGCTGTGGCCTGCAGCTTATCATACGTGGATTTTCTTGGTGGCTCCCGACCTATCATTACTGCCATACTTACTCTCTTGCGTTAGTACGGTCCGCTTTTCGTCTCTTTCCCTTTGCATTATACCTTCTCCTTCCTCCTTTTATTCACTCGTTCTCACATCGCAAGAGGAGAAATATTGTAATCACACGCCGGAAACCATAGAATTTTTGACAGAAAACTCTTATCCAGAACGAAAGAAATATAAAAGCCCCAATAACGAAAAAGTGTATACATCTTGTTCCTGTATTTAGTAAATTGCTTCCTTCAACACATTGTGTAGTCAGAATGCGTATTTTGTGGGTGCGAGATACCAAAAATAGTGATGTTACAAGAGCACGTTTAGCCCCATTTTTTCTAAATTTGCAAGTTTTCAAAATTCAGAAAATTAACAAAAATGAAACCTCTGCCAATCTTTTAAGCGTTCCATATTCTATTCGTGGAAAAGATTTTAAGAAAAATTTGGAGCAGTTTTTGAGAAAATTAGTTTTTTTATAAATAATTTAATTCCAAAATTCCAAGTTATAATAATTCGAAATACAATTTTCGCGAAAATTACTAGTTTTTCAAAAGACTCTACGTGACTTTTTCAAAGAGCTGGTTTTTTACAACCAGTTTTTGTTTAAAATAAAATCTATAACTTCAATTAAAAATTTTGAAATGTTGAAATTTTGCTTTTTTTCAAAAATAGGAGTTCGTTCTGGTTTTCTGTCTTCTACATTGTTGTTGGGGTTGCACAAAAGTCTATGAACTTGGGATGGATTTTGTATATTTTTAGCACGTCTATAAAGCCATGTGGAACCGAATCATGAGCCTTCTGATAACCTATGTTCGCAGCAAATATATTTCTTTGCTTGTTTCAAAACTACTGAGTCAATAATTAGTTGTTCTTTACAGCTGAGCGATCGTCTCGTACATTCTTTTAGTTGTTCTGCTAGGATGTTGTTACCACTACAGTGATTTTCCAGGATCTTGGACACAGATGATGTTAAGAGTTTGTAGAATATGTTCAAACACGTTATAGTCATATATCTTGCTGGATTACGATTCCTGGAGCCCTTCGGTATGCGATACGTCACACCTGCGGCCAGATGATGCGAAATGCTTTGGGGTTTTTCAATAAAAGCATTTATACATTCAAGGAACTTACTATGCAAAGCTGATAAATTCTTCAGCCAGAAATTATGAATTTTATCGTTTCCAGGGCCCTTCCAATTCTTTGGTTTGGAAAGGATAAGTTTTATTGCTTCAATTTGGAAACTCTTCATGGATACAATCGTTTCTACTGATTTGAGAATCGTTTCCAACCAGCTTGCTTCAGCGTTATATTTAATTTCAGCCGACCGTAGCCTTCGATTATTTAATTAGTTAATGTCAAGTATGTCTCTGTATCTTGTACGTGTAAAGATTTATAGAATGCTTTTTGGCCTCTTTTGAAGTTGGCATTATGCTCTTCTGAATTTTTTTATAATGTCTTAACCGTTTTGCATACGCACAGAATTTTGTTTGACTGTGTCTAGATGTTCAGATGGCATGCTATTTGGTTTATCAAATTGAGCGTGTTTGCTGTATTTTTCGCGAATGGCGAATATTTTCTTCTCAAGTCTCTTATTTCTGTTGTTGATATAGGCTGTTATTATTCCGGCGTCAACTCTCAACTCACTTACTCTTTGTTTTAATCTCCTTTCCCATGGTGGTTTCTTTCTCCTTAATTTTGGCTGCTGACAATTCGCATATGTTTCTTTCCGGTTACCCCCTTTAATATAACAATTGCTTCTGCTGAACTTATAAATACAAATTTAAATATGAATAGGTGACAATGTTATCAATCATTGATAGGAGAACATGGTTGTTCTTGGTATTCATCAGATCTCTCAGTTTGGATGACATTAATTGTTTGAGTATACTTAGTCTCTTCTCTGGTATTAACCCATTGAATATGGTTAGCATGCACTCAAAATCAACATGCACTCAAAATCTCTCTGCTGTTTTATTACATCATTCTGAAGGGAAATGTGTAGTCTTTCTGGACTGCTGGTATTTTCGTGTGCGTCTTCTGCCAGCATTCTGGCATTTAGATTATCTTCGGAGAGTTGTCCTCCCTCTCTCCCTCCCTCTCTCTCTCTCTCTCTCTCTCTCTCTAGCAACTTCTTGCAGTATATGCTCTCGTATTGCCAATGCTACCTGGCTATTGCGCACAATTGAAGCGCTTTGGCTAGGTAAACGCTGTTCAGTAGATTGGGAAACTTGTACAAATAGCGAATGGAGGAGCTGCATATATCCAGTCAATCTATAAAAAGTGCGCTGCAGGAATTGGTTCACTTCCACATTCCATTATATCCGCTGTCTAGAGAATCCTGCACTGGTAGTCAACGGGTGTGCTGCCGCTGAAACATTTCGAAGAGTTCACTCTTGATGGTGGTTGTCTCTCTATTCGATTTGTTTTGCTTCTACCGATGGTTCGTAGCAAATTTCATAGCAATCATAATGGAGCTGTCATCTTTCCTCATCTGGAGCAACTCCATTACCAGAGGAGGCCGAGGCTTCCTTATATCTAGTGGGTGCTTTTCAGTGCTTCTCTCGGGGTGCAAACCCGGGACGCATATAAGCAAACTGCACATGTACTCGGCACCGGGCTTCCCTGATCGGCTAACGGGCGCCAAGCGGGAAACCGCGCAAAATTCGTTTATATTCTCTTATTACGGAAGTGTTGTAGGTTCGTTTTAAGTGCTGTTTTGTCACTTTGTAAACTGTACATGTATTTTTCATTTTATTACTATTTATCTGTATGTTTTATTCCCTTTCTCTGTTATTCGTATTTTGTTATTCAGTTTTATTTTACATACTCTTTCATTGTCACTTAGATGAATCTAGGATTTTTATTCTGTTCATGTCTCAATATTTGTAATGGACCATTAAAAACATGTTTAGTTTTAGGGAAAGAAAAATGGGGCAAAAACAAAGGAGGCCGAAGGTGTTGATGGAAATTGAAATTATTCTCAGTATTATTTCCAATTTTGAGAAAAATTGAATTAAAAATAACTTGCGTTGCAATTTGAAAATGTTATTAAAATATCTACTCAACTTCACGTTTTTGTAGTCTAATAGTATATTGTGATCTTATTGAAGGTAATTTAATTTATTTCTGATGGATAAATAAGTTTTAATAATACGAGTAGTTGATTTTCTTATTCCTCAATAGTATTTGCCAACAACTCAATTTTAATTTTTTTAATAGCATCTATATGAATTTGAACACATTTATAAAGATCATTTTTTTATAGTTTTCGTGTCTGAAATTAAACACAATGACAGACTATTAGTCTTCACATTGGCCTGACCGAGGCCGTAGCCGTAGTTAATCATGCAAGTATAGATATTTCTGTTGGATTTGTACGACCACTGATACAATCTTCTTCACAAATATCTTCTTCTAATTAAGAAGGGTCCGGAGATATTTGCATGAATCTGCAGTACTCGTTTCCATTTTAAAATATTGAAGGCATGCTTCCCTTCTCGCCTTATTAGCTTGCAGAAACCACAATGTTTCAGCTGTTCTTACATTATGGTTATGACTTTTCTTTATTGTTATAACCCCGCACAAACCTTTCTGAAAATAAAAATAAGTTATTCAATAATTAAATAACGATTTTAGTTAAAATGAAAATTTCTGTCAGAGATAAACCAAAGAAGTTATAATGCTCATAATTGAATGAGTGAACCATTTCGGATTTACTGATCATTATCAATAAAGTCTATTGAGACAATAAATCATGATAGATTTTCTGAATTGTACGTATTTAAATAACATTATTATTATTATTATTATTATTATTATTATTATTATTATTATTATTATTATTATTATTATTCTGAAACCAATCTATTTCCTAACTTTCCTATTTTTTTCATTAAATGGGGACCCATTTCCTTTCCATCAGTAATTGTGACAGGTGCATTAAGATAGATGACAATTTCTTATGTCTCAAAATAATATAATAAAATAATATTAATGTAGGATAATGTATAATTTTTAGCATTAAAATGAATAGTATTACAGTAAATTTAATAGCATTCTTATGTTTTAAATTATACGTTATAAGAAGCCATAGAAGCTGTATTACTAAAATTTTAATATTTAATATTAATTGTTTAATGAATTGAATGAATGAACCTAAATTTAACAGTTAACCATTTTTTTCATCTTTATTGATTCCTACTAATTTTGGGTATTTACTTATGATTTTCTACTTAATTATTTATGGGAAATTTTAATTTTAAAAACCTTTTTGGGGATATGTAAATGGTCCGTCGAACTCGCTGTTTCATTCTTTGATTAGCTCGAAGAGTTGGTTGTTACTCTGATGCTTGCAATCTGAAACGCCTGATAGTGCGACGCAACGTGGGAGAACTTTCTACGAATACAGTGGGCCTAAAACCTCTACGCACGTGCGGTTTGATTCCGAGAATGCTGTATGCCTAAACTGCCAAAACAAGTTTCAGAAAAACTAAATTGAATTTCTCTCCGGGACGAGGCAAACAGTGACAACAATCACAAATAGACAAAAATTTTAATGAATTGTCCTTTCATGGTTCCTTGGAGGAATGCTGACATCTGTTTTACTACAACTATTTTAACTCGAAATTAATGTTCATGTCTTCACAAATACAATGTGAGGAAAGTTTTTTGAAGCTGTATCAAAACGTGTAAACAAATTTAAAAACAATATAAATAAACTGACATCCTACGACCTTAATAAAAGCTTTTTGTCAATTATATTTTAAACTGAAAGACGTAGCTGGACAGCCAGCATGTTTGGAAACCATCTATTTTCCTTCTCTACTACTTTTCTGTAGTACTATAATAACATACACTTTTCTGAAACTGAAAGGACAATGCTTATTATCTCTATAATACGATTTTTAAAAAAATAAGGTATTTCTGTCAACGTACGAACAAACAAATCGTTTTTCTGTAGGTTTTGATAATCTGACATTCTATTTCGTTTTGGCTATCTTCGCGTATTCCTCTACTCAATTGTTAATGTCTTCAATTGAACTTTTGCACTTCTTATGACAGCTTCCTCAGTATCCTTTACAACTTCATAGCTGAGATTAGCTTGGAAAGAAATGTAATTTAGAGTCCTTGCCCGCATTTAATCATAAAAAGCAAAAATGTAAGTTTAGTTACTGATAAAACACGTTGGATTCTTAGTTCCCATAATGATAAAGGTTAATATCATAGTTGTTTACAGAGAAAAACGTTGAGTCGATCGCTTTGCCTACGACTAGAGTACCCGAGGCCCTACGTGCACTTACGCTCGCTGTGGCTCTGCAGGACTCCGTAGAAAGAGAAAATACGAATTTTCTCTCGCTCTCACGCTCCGCGCCTACTACCCAATCAGGAAAGTCCGGTGCCGAATACATGTGCAGTTTGCTTATATGCACCCGGGACTGGGTTCCCTCTTGTTTCAGAATAAGGGTGAAAAAGAGGGGGAAAATGCCCTAAGGTTTGCGTTTTATGCCTACAGCCAGGGGGTTTTTCTGTTGGGGTTTCTCTGTTAGCAGGTAGTCTTCACCATGGGTGCGACTCCGCCCTCGATAGATTTTCGCATGTGACCCTAGTCAGGGGCCCTGGGTACTGACAGCCGGAGCCGGCTGAGCCCAGGTTAGTTTATAGAGCTATGCTCCTCTGAGGACTCCTCCGCGCCAGCAACGCGCCGTTGGAATCCAGGGATCCTCTTCCGCGTTTATGCCCATTGGTCTTCACAGAGGTCCGTTACCATCCGTATTATCTATATGGGGGTACGGCAGGAACGTGGACACGGATCGCCCCTTGTAATTTTTATTATTGTTGTTATTATTATTTCGTTTTTCAAATGAAACAGACAGTGAAAGTTCTCATGATGAATTTGTTGCGAAAAGAAAACGAGGTGTTGTGAATGAAGATAAATATAAACGTAATGTTGTAAGGAAAGTAAGAGTCAAAAGTGAAATGTACATAAACTACAAAGGTAACCTTGCATCTGGTAAATCTATTCCTGATGAGTTTGTTTGCAAGTTTCCTCAAAACGTCAAGTTGTCTATTGATAACAAAAGAAAAAGTGCGATCTAGAACAATTTTTATTCGTTAGAAATCAAAAATTACAATTACAAACTATTTACAATTGCAAACATCAATAGAAGCAAGGGAAGTTATGCGTAGAAAGAAAAAAATCATAATGACGATTGTGGCCTAAAAATAAATCTTTTGTTTGTTGAAATTAATGGCGAGTTTACTCCAGTTTGCAAAATTATCTTGTTACAAATACACGGCGTATCTCGAGATCGAGTTGCAAGGTAATGTGTGCTATTAGTGCAGAGTAGAACACCTGTCGGTATGAGAGGCAAAAATCAATGTGGACATGCGATTGATGGCAACATGTGAACATATTTCTATATTTGAGATAAGAGAAACACGTTATGGTCCTAGGAAAAAACAATATCTGGGTGCACAGCTAAATATCTCAAACATGTATGAAATGTTTGAAACAACGCTGATGATTAACAACACTGATGGAAATACAGTGGAGCTTTGTTTTGACATCATGCAAAATTTACCTCTTCCAAAAATATCTGTACAGGAGACGTTTTACATGCGCCAGCTTTAGCTTAATGTATTTTGAATCCATCACTTGAAAACTAACAAGGCAAAAATGCAACCACGAAAGCGAGGCCAATAAATCCTCAGAGGAGGTTTGCTCGATGTTACTGCACTATTTGAAAATTGAAGTTCCTAGTTCAACCAAGCATCTTATTCTCTTCAGTCTTTCAGGGCAAAAACTCATTGTATCGTGCGATTTCTAATGAATCTTTGTGCTAGAGGAATTTTCGAGACTGTTTATCACACGTCCCTCTCAGGGGATAATCAGTTTATCGTGATTTCGTGTGTATTAAACGTCATTTTCTAAGAGGAGATAGAGTTTTCACATCAAATCAGTATGCTGCAATGATTATTAAATCAAATAAAAGAGTTCTTCACTGTTCATCAAGTAACAAGCGAGATGATCTATAGTTTTAATACTTGGCAGCCTCAGTTTCACAAAAGGATTGTAATCTCAGATGAAACTTCTGGAAGGGGAATTCAAAAAGAAGACAAGATTCCTTTTAAAGTATCCACATACAAAGAATTGTATTACAACAAAGCTGACCAAGGAAAAGTGGTTCATTCTCTACAAAATATCGAGATGGTGGGTTTGTATTTTTTACGATATTCCACATGTTGAGCAAGATTTCAATATTTTATTTTCACTTCATCGGCAATTTGCAGTGCCCATTCTCGCAAGTCACTATTCCTGATATTAAATTTTTTTCTCTCAAGCTTCATTAAATTGTTTAAGGAGATCATTCATTTACCTTCTGGAATCATGGTGAAGTTCTCTGTCACAGAGGGGAACATTACTATCGGACATTTTTTAGGACTTGGCTTGTAATCCGCATCACTGCACTCAGACTCGTGTTTCAGTATGACCAGTTGACTCTTCTTTTGCACATTCTTCAGTCTCACTCTCCAGAATATCCAGAGTTTCACACATTTCCAAACTAATATCTCCATGATTAGAATGAGCGTCAAAGAACCCAATTATCAGGTCGCACATGACGAAATCGTACACAGTATTATCAGGAGAAGGAAGAACATGGCGATCTTCATATAAGCTAATTAAAAGCCGAAAAACATTAACAGGGTTCCACATAGCTGCTAGAAGAAATACAAATGACTTTAGAACTATATTTTCTGTCTAAAATAGCTATTCTCATGACCACTAACAATGTATATAGCAGCATACTTGTTTGAGTCGATAAATTAATTCTCTCTTTCGGAAATTCAGAAATCACTCACAACTTTACCGCAATATTCCAGTTTGCACCGACCCTTCGCTTATGATTAGACAACTGAACTGTTTCGCAGTAGACGTGAACAAGAGCTCTCGAATTCGCGGGGAAAGGGCTCTAGGAGATGGAGCTCACGTTGGGTGGAAGACGAGCGGTTGCGGCAAGGTTGATCACGACGAAATATATTTCTTACAAAAAGAAGTATTAACTGATAAAAGTAAAATTGGGAAAAATTTAGTATTAGTACTTTAGACGCTATATAGTTATTATTATTATTATTATTAGTAGTAGTAGTAGTAGTAGTAGTAGTAGTAGTAGTAGTAGTAGTAGTAGTAGTAGTAGTAGTAGTAGTAGTAGTAGTAGTAGTATTAGTTGTATTCTTTTAGCTACTTGGAGGAGCAGCTGCCTCCCCGCCTGGAAACGACCTTTGAAGCAGAGTCCGGCGAAAGCATAGCGTAATTTCGCAAATTCAGGATGCTTTTAATTGACTTACAGTGTGTATCGGCACACAATATTTACATGCTGAGATCAAAACGTCATATGCATTCAGCGAAAAAAAATTGAGGGCATGTTTTAACATGTCATACAGTGGCATTCCCTTGTAAGATTAATCTTCAATATTTTCTGGGTTGGTTATCCAAAATGGTAGGCCTGGCAAAAATGCTGCAGAAAACTATTTAGAAATCCAAAAACTTTATTGAAAACTATTTGAAGCAATTCTATTCACATATACATTCAATTATGGTATTAAATAAACTGTGAGTGTCTGTATGTGATTTTGTTTCATTAACTTTTCAATAAGTTTTCCACTCTCTTCTTAGATTTATAAAACGTATGTCATATCAAATTAATTGTCATCTGTGTGAACAGATTTAAGTAAACTAATTAATCAACAAGCAATTTAAATACATTACCCATGGGAACGACTTATATATCCTTAACGGCTGACCGAGCGAGGTGGCTCAGAGTATCAACTAATATTATTGTAGTGCTACTCACCTGTTTTTTTTCTGAGTACATGTGTATAATTATTGATTTTTTTTAAATGTTCTATTACTCATCAGCCCGAGCGCGAGCAAATACCTCATTAGCGTGTTTTGGTCAATATTTCCTGTAATTTCTGTTCTAGAATTGAAAATCAATGAAAAACTACCTATGATAACAGGGGGATCACTGGACTTCTCGGCCCTCCCACGTGGATGAGAAATACAATGGAAACTAGCGTCGTGATCTCTACAGAGGAATAGGACAGAACAGAGGAATAGGACAACAGAGAAATAGGACAAAAAGCTCACAAACCAAATATACTTTATCCAGTACCCTTTGTTTATGAGTAATATAAAGCTAAGTGAAAAAATAGCATCACGAACTTTAGAAAAGCTAATGTCGTTCACTTACGCAAATTATTATTAAAATTATTATTATTATGCCTACATTATTAAGTGCTATTAACATACACAAATGCTTCTATGGAGTGAAGTATCTTTTTCTTAAATGTTCAGTTTGGAATAAAACATTTAAGAATGTCTCATTTTGCAGATTAGGACCTACACAATAAAACTCATGTCTCTGAAGGCGGCACGCAAAAATCAGATTTTAAGGCTTTAAAACGCATAGTTTGCGAGTTATGTACGATGTACTATAGTAGTGTGTTTCAGCTGGAGCTTGTAGATTGCCTCTGATCACTACATATTGTTTTATTATATTTAGTTTTTTTGTAACACATATTAAATGCACATATATATATATATATATATATATATATATATATATATATATATATATATATATATATATAAATTTTTGCTTTGTGCACTCTTTCTCCATATAACCTTTAAATATGTCAAATCTGATACTCCTCCGTGCGCCCAGTATGCTTAAAAAGGTATCCAAAATTTTGATCGTCACATATTAATATGTACTCGTACATTATATAGAATATTACACCCGTCTTGTGTATACCAATGTATAAAACGTTAAGACAAGTTTAGAGTTTGAAAACGGTTATTTCCAGAACTAGGAATTATATTTGATCAACATACTTTACTTTAGAATAATTATTGGGACCATGAATAATTATTAACTTTATCCATGAATCTTCTGAAAATAAATCGTAATTGATAACTGAACTTTAACTCACGTGTTTTGGCGCCCCCATGAAAATTTGTTATTTGTGATTTTTCACATTTTGGGAATGGGTGATAGATGCAGTGAACATACCACGGCAATCGGCCGGCGGCGCTAGCCAAATTCGATTGCTAAGCTCCGTGAAGTCACGAAGGTTATGTGAATTCGAGACTCGCGGGTTCTTGGTTGGGTGACCGGCCAGGAATCCCGGGACTGACTGACTGCGACGCGCCGAGATTTGACTAGTATAGTAATTACGGAGTATTAGTGATTAACGGAGGATTACTCCAAAGAATGCGCTCAACGTCCCTTAAGGGGCTTGGAGACGCGTTGCGTCAAGATGTAGATGCAACAAATTTTAAAAAAATCAAAGAGGAAGATAAATTCTCATTGTATAGATTGAAAATTCTTTCAGTGGCGTTTCTAACTCCAGATCGTGCTAGTCGTACACCGACCGTGCAATTCGCCACAGCAAAGAGTTGCAGACTACGCTCTGTAAGCTTATAACACTAACATCTGTATTAACTTTGGGACAAAATACAATCTTACGAGCATTGACAGTAGACCTGCTTAATTACATATTGAAATAATTTTTGTAACACAATTAGAAAGATGCACAGGTATGTGTATTCAATGTCATATTCAAAAGCTCTTGATGCATCTCATTGTGATCAATTTGAGTCTTTGTTAGCGTTAAAAGCTCTTCATTCTTGTGTTGATAATTAAAAATGAAAATACGTACTCTTCTTGACACGCGTTAAGGAATGAATTCTGAGTTCTTTTCTACTCGTGGAATGGAAACGTTGGGTGATTTTGCATCTTATTTACAATGTATAAAGTACGTTATGAAATTTTGAGGTTCGCAGTATGTCCATTTTTTTTAAAAATATTCAGGAACAAAATTGTGTGAAATTCTCGGAAACATTAAATTGCATTTGAGCGGTGCTACAGGCGTGTAGCGACGGCCTCTCTGTTTACATTTACGGAAAAAACGTTATCTTCACTTCTCTTACGCAATTCCCGTCCATTCTTCTCTCTCAGCCCTTCTCCCTACACCATTCCCCCTTCACTCTCCGTCTCCGTACACGCGGCGGCCGCCCTACCGCTTATCAAAAGATATGTGTATTTGGTTTCGGGTGGGATAAAGTGCTGACTCTCTAGCTCTGGCGCGAATGTAGTCCAAACAAGGATGTGCTGATACGTAATATCTGAAAACGGATCGAAAAATAGACAGGCGCAGGGTAGAGAACGTCCTTAGTACATAATTCTAATTTATAGGCAGAGTGGCGCGGCGTGGAGCGCTGCCTAAGCACAGCGTGGAGTTGGGGTGGGGGTCGCAGGCAGAGGTGGCACGGGAAGAGAGGGCGTCGTCGGTGCAGCGCCGCCGGGCAACATGAGAGAGATCAATTTTAAAACATCATAGGAAATTGTCGCCTTTTTTTCAATTTATTTATATTAGGTCGCATCAACTGCAAGGTCATTAGCGACCACACGAATTACATTATCCAATACAAAAGTTTAAATTTAGATCTCTAATACAACACTATATTGTTACAGTACAACAATTCTACAATAATACAATACAACACTTCACAATAATTAACATGTCAGTTTGAGCTCAAATTTACGACATAATACCAATACTTTTGCAAAACTTAACCACTTAATTTTGATGGGTAGGGGGACCATGCGCAACAACAGTGCACCAAGTTCAGTTCCCGCAAGAGGTTTTTAACGCTGTGAGGAAAATTTGGGACATGACTCAATGATGTGGTCCAAAGTACAACTGCATACATCAAAAGTTTGGGGAGGGAAATTCTTTTGTAGTAGGTGCAGATGACTTATTTTTGAATGTTTTTATTGGTTACTAATGCCATCAAGTTCTTAAAAGTTTTATGAATACTGCTTACTTTGTATTCTTTCCATCTAACGTTCCATTTTACCTTCATTAGTTTTGAGGAATGCTTCAAATGATCGGTGACAGTGTAGGATGGGTTGTGCATTTTATTGTTCGTCAGATTAACAACTGCGGTTACTCTTCTATTTTCCCTATTTGTGATGTGATGTTCTAGTACAGGTAGTGCTCTGGCAAGAGTGACAGTTTTCTTGTTTAATGGATCCTGCAGAGCAGACCTTGTTTAATAGTTTCCATTTAATATTTTTTGATAACTTTATTTATTATTGGCAATGAGTTTGAAAAGATGATAAAATTAGATTTGTGTATTTGAATTACAAATTTTAATGCTGCCATTAAAGCATAGACGATTGCAATAGTGCAGCTGGCATAATTTGCCAGCTGATATTTGATAGTTTTGCCCGGTAAATACACGAGGGTTTCAGTTGCTTAATTTTTATCACTTTCTTTAATGTATAAAATAAAGTAGTTGTTACAATTCGAGATGAATTCAGAGAAGGAAGTGACCCATTCCTCTTTTGACA
Organism: Teleogryllus oceanicus; assembly: GCA_964035755.1. Lineage (NCBI taxonomy): Eukaryota > Metazoa > Arthropoda > Insecta > Orthoptera > Gryllidae > Teleogryllus > Teleogryllus oceanicus. The sequence continues at coordinate 159,325,707 of CAXIVR010000001.1, forward strand.
AGCTGAATTTGTTGTATTTGGTTAACGTCAGATCAGCTGCAATGTTTGTTGTTTTCCAAGGAGGGTACTAGAATTTTTGCTTTTTTCCGTGCGAATATTTTGTGTTAAGATCCTTGAGTAGATATCTTATCGAGTGAACATAGAAAGTTTTATGGGAAGAATAAACACGTTTTTCAGCATATACATGAGGAAAACATCATTGAAGATTATTGAGTTAGTTGATGAAGCAGGTTTAACAGCATACTTGACAGATAATAATTCTCTGCGAAATTTAAGAGATGGTTTCTTGGCTTTAATTGCTATACTACCAATTGGGCTAGTATGGAAACAACCAGTGCATATTCTGAGTTCTAGATGGTGAAGTAGATCTTTATCTGCGCCCCAGTTGTTATGAGACAAGTATTTAAGAATATTAAGTCGGTTCTTGCATTCATCTATTAGATATTGAATGTGATTTTTCCACGTCATTTTGCAGTCAAATAGCATTCTAAATAATTTTGTGCATTGGGTAAATTTTAAATCTTGTTGGCCCAGTTGTAATTTAGGAATAATTGATTAGTTTTGCTTAGAGAATAATATACATTCCGTTTTTTAGCAGAAAATTTAAAACCTGACTTTTTGGACCAATCATAGAAGTCGTTCAGAGCTGTTTGGGTAGACTCTTGAGTATTATTAAGGTTTTTTCCTTTACAAAAAATAATGATATCGTCTGTATATTTCCTAGTTATTGTAGGTTATTCGATATTTATATCTGCATCATTGATAGCAAGTAGAAAAAGTGAGACCACTCAGATTGATTCTTGTGGGACTCCCTTTTCTAGACCTATCATTTTAGAGAAGTAACCATTGACTTTGACTTATTTTGTTAAAAAAGATTTCAGAAATCAAACATGTTTCCTCCAATTCCAATTTTACGAAGTTCTAAAAGAATTCGGTGTGTCCATGGGCTTTTTCAATGTCTAAATTGACAGCTAACACATGCTGGTTATTCATGAAGACTTCTTGAATATATGTCTCAACACTTACAAGACAAGATAGGGCGGAGTGACCTGGTCGAAAACCAAATTGGTTGTGTCTGATGATACTGTGATGATCCAAGAACCATCTAAATCGTTTGTCTACTATTTTTTCAATTATCGTGCACATGTTACATGTTAAGGATATTGGCCTGTAATTATCAATATTTGTCTTATCTTTTGCTGGTTTTTGAATTGGAATTACTGTTGGCTCTCTCCACTAGTTATGAAATAAATTTTTCTTCCATATTGAATTGTATATTCTGAGACGATAAATTCCCTTGGGTGGTATATTTTTTATGAGTACATTTGGGATGTTGTCAGGCCCTGGAGACGAGTTCTTAGTTGATTCAATAGCAGCAATAAGTTCAATTGAAATTGGATTGTTGAGTTGATATTCATAACTGAGGTCTTCATTGTCTGTTGAGAGATTTTCATTTTCTTGTTCATTTTTATTCTGATTGAATTATTTAGGGTAATTGAGTGTGCTAGAATTTTTGGCAAATCTATCTACAAACTTGTTAGCAATTTATTCAGAGTTAGTGATGAACTTATCATGTTCATTTTTATGATATTAATTTATTAATATTTTGATTTTATGATATTAATATTATGAACTCAATTTTATTTTCTTGGGTGTCGTGTGTTTTGTACTGGTTCAATGTTCTGTGTTTGGACTTTCGGATGGCTTCTTTGCAATTTACATTCCACCACGGTATGTTTCTTCTTTTCTGAGATGGTTTATATGGTTGCACGGAATTATTTGCTGCCTGGTTGATAATATTTTAAAATGATTCAATAGTGTAATCTATATCGGAAACTGTCCAGTCAAATATATGGGCAAGTGAAGCAGAAAATAGAGTAAGGTCAATAGCACTGTTTTCCATTGCTAAGGTTCATATGAGTCGCTTCACTTGAATTGAGAATTATAATATCAGAATCTTCAACTGTAGATTAAAATTCTGCCCCCTTGATCAACTTTATATGACCCCCAACGAGAATGGTGATTGTTAACATCACCAAGAATAATACAAGGTTTGGGCAGTTGGTTAATGATATCAGTAATTTCAAACTTATCTCGTGAATGACTGTTGGGAATGTATATATTGCATATGCATACTGTAATAAGATAAATTATTTCAGTAGCTATAGCTTCTATATTGGATTGAATATTCAATTGTTTAATAGGTATTTCTTCTTTAACATAAATTGCAACTCCACCACAAGCATCGTTTGGATTTTTGCGGTTTTATAAAAAAAGTTGAAACCTTTTATTTTTCCAACATTATTATTTTTTTAATTTGTCTCTTGAAAATAAATAATGTCTGGTAGTTACAATTTACAAAGTAATTGAATGCTTTCACGTCTGGAAAAGAAACCATTGACATTCCATTGCAACACTTTCTTCAATGAATGCCAATTATTGAACTTTTCATACTTGTATTTGTATCACTTCAAGCAACTTCAAGCAATCATCGCATCATCAAACTTCAAGCAACTTCAAGCTGCTGCTGAGCTTTTTTAAGTTTTTTTTAGTAATTCTAGTAAAATTACGCTTCATTAACCTTTCAGTAAGGAATTGCCATGCATTATTCATCATTAGAACTATTCCATCAAATTCTTTGGTATAACCTTTTGCAATAGTTAATGGATCTTGGGCACCATGGCAGTTTTCAAAAATAATTTATGAATGGACCAGCTTGTACTTGGGGAGGAGTGTTTTTGATGTTTTTTGTACTTTGCGGTCTCCTCCGTTCGATAGTTCAGTTCAAAGGAATTTAGCGGTAAGAACCATCTGTCAATAAGTCGTGGTTCCACTTTGCACGACAATTTAGTGTTTGGTCACTTATCAGTTACATTTTATTTTACACAGGTACAGTTAATAACATACTTTGATTTTCAAACACATGGCAGTTCACATAATTGCACGTGTAAGAGCACAACATGGAGCCTACAGACATTGGTTACGACTCGTGGCAGTTGAAATAATTACACTTGAAGTAAACAATACTAATTTAATCCCGGTAATGGCTAATCGCTCTGCACGAGACTTTAACGACATTACGTTTACCAGCACTACACGGAGCCGGAGGTGCTTACATGCTGCCCACAAGATATTCTTTTTACGACTAACGTTCTTTTACAAAGCGACCAACGTCGCGAAATTTGGATGAGAAAGCGCATAATAATGGGGGATAGGCTTCAGCCAATCATTTCTGAGCATTGAATTTTGTTCTGGGAACTAACAGAACAAAGTTCGGTTTTATGGGTTGCCGTTCTGCCGGCAAGCCCTTGCCACTTCTTGGAATTCGCTCCCGTACACGTGCGCACGCTGGAAAGGCGTCCATGGCGGGTTATGAGATGCCGCTAGCAGATGAAATAACAAGCACTAAGATTATATAAAAACTTTCTGCTCTGCGGTGGGCCCGAACAATTAGTGTAAGTTTTACTTACTTAATTTGGATGTCCATCTGTGGGGTTGGAGGTTGGGGTTTCCCTGAAGTCAGAAACATCCATTGTAGATTCGGATTCAGCCACGGCGCTGGCTGTCTTCACTCTTGGTGTTGTAATAACACTAATTGCAATAATAAGAATAATCTCAAGCCCTATTTTTCACTCGGGTCACAGTTATTTAATGTTTATGTTTTACAGCACAAATAGTACGTCTTTTGTTTTTTGTTGTTCAATTGAGGCCAAAAACTAATTTGTTACTCTCTAACTAATAACGGATGTACGATCTTCGGCTAACTTTAATTATGAGATGCCAAGTAAACAAAGATATTTCAAGGATTATAAAAATTAAACAGCTTAATGAAAATTGCTTTTTTGTTGCTAATTTGATGACAAAATGAAAATTTGTTACTCAAATTAATGTAGGAAATACTAATACTAATACCTTAAGAAAAAGAAAAACAATATATTAATTTGTTTTATAAATTCTGAATTTTTACTGCACTGACTTGAAATGTAGATCCATCCAAATTAAACGGTGTGAACACATTTTTTATTTTCAATATTGCAATATTCATATTTATTTCTTCATTTTTTGATGGGAAACAATCGGTTGATGGGAAACAATCGGTTTTTGTTAAAACAGACATTATATTTTCTTTGTGTTTTGCATTTTCTCCATGCCTCGATTCCTTAATGCAAACAAATGTAACAATAAATATGTGACAGTCTTGAAGAAACCATGTAATGAAAAATCATTAACCTTTGAGAAGAACAGTTCAAAGTTTCCCAAGTTATCATTCCCCAAATCCTATAAATAAGATTTTATTTTATTTCCATGTGCAATCAATGTAAAGTGATATTAATTTTTAACTCTCAAAATTTGAATTATTTTATCATCATTGTTCTTATTTTTTAAATTACTGGTAGAGTTAACCAATGTTGATTATTAGTTACAATTTTTTTTAACTTTTGGTAGGGATAGTGAAAAAATTTTTTTTGAAAGGAAGTTTGAGTTTTTTTCGAACCTGTTCCATGATTCTAAAACATAGAAATTATATTTCCTTATTTTTCAAAAATATTTTTTGTGTTTGAATATGGGTCTGAGAAAATATCAAAAAATATTTTTCTGATAGTATATATTTTTCTTATTTATCATATTTTTTCAGTCAGATAAAATAGTATTAAGTTGCCGAAAAAAATTAAAATTAAAAAAACACGTTTTTGGTACTAGGGGGTGTGGGTGGTGGGACGGGGCTAAGAAACCTTTCAAAAATATTTTTATGTTAGAATTATAATGTAACCACTCATACGTCATTTGGTCTAGGCGAACTTTTTACCATCTTATCCATCTTATACCCTTTAAAGAAAAAATTGCTGCGGTTTTTCCGCCTAGAATGTGTTTTATAACATTCTATATTTTTTATATTATATAATATATTTTTTCTGATTTTTAAACAATGTGGACGATAATGAAAAAATTAAAACGATTTTATAAGTTCCAAAATTTGAAATATACGCCAAAATGTGTTTTCAGTCGAATGTCTAAACGTATTTTTTTTAAATAGCTCCAAATATTTTCTTCACACTTGTAGATATAGTGCTAATTGCATAGTAGAAAGGAGATGTAACAACTTTACTACACAAAAGTCTGTGCCATTCTGTAGCGCCAATAGTTTCACCATTAATTAACTTTTTAATTAATTAATAATTAATTTAAATAATTAATTTAATTAATAAATAATTAATTTAAATAATTAATTTAATTAATAAATAATTAAATTAATAATTAATTAATTAAAATTTCACCATAAACCACCCTTTTAACTTATTCAAACCATATTTGGAGATTTTCTAACTGCTTTCTTAATAAATGGTGTAAAGAAAAATTTAAGAAAAATACTTTTATATTTTATTTTAACCGAAATTTTGACCAGTTACAGTACTGCGAAGAAATTTGGTTGTTTTTTTGTGGTGATAGCTGGCTTTGAATTTTGCTCTATTCTTGATTCCAGTTAGTCAACATTCTTTAGTTCGTCAATTTTATAATATTAGTTTTGGTATTGGTTAAGTTATGAACTATATTCTCTCGTTTGAGGTTTACTAAGGATGAAGCCGCCGTGCTCGACTCTTGAATCATGTTGTTTTCCATAGACGTTGGTATTCAGGCAAATGAGATATATTTTCCTTTCCGTGATAATTGGTGGTAGAGTTCAGTAACTGATTGCAAAATTTCGCATTTGCTTTACCTATAACCAGGTTAACCATAGTTTAGCTGGAGTAGGGTGCTTGATAAATTAGTTACAATAAATAAAGAGGCGAGCTTAAACTTTCCTTGCACAATATTTACTTTCTCGTATATACGGGAGAAATAAACGTAGTATAGAGAAAGTTATGTAATGCCGCGGAAAATCGATTTCGAGATTTCCACGGAAATACACGTTTTCGGGTTCATTGATACCGAAAAAGTGGTGTTTTTCAAAACGTCCGTTCGTGTGTCCGTCTGTCCGTCTGTCCGTCCGTCCGTCTGTCTCTCTGTCCGTCCGTCTGTCGCATGTGAATAAACCTAGCGCCTAAACCACACGTACGATCATTTCCAAATTGAACCCACCCCCGTCCATCTGGCTTTAGTTGAAGCTTTGAAATTTTGAAAAACATTCTTTAAAATGTGGGGGTTCTTTACGTTAAGCTCTTCGGACATTTTCAAAATTTTTTCCAAACCTACTTCAAATTTGTTCTTTAAATTTCTTGCAAGAACAGAGTAAAATACACTTATGAAAGTGTCAGATTTCCGATTTCCACGGTTAACTGAAGTTTCGAAAAAGTTTGAATTTTTTCCAGCGTGTTCCTGCAACTATAAAATTAAAGATAGAGACTTTTCCTACAAATTAAATTTGTTGTCCATAAATATCTTTTATATAAATATACCATACATATCAATACCATAAATATCCCATCTCGAACAGGTTTTTCGTCCAGTTTCTCTAATCCATTGAGCAAATGCTGAGATGGCCCCTTGTTTTGCTTCTGGACATAAATGTAACTTCATTTTCTGTGCACGTCTTCTAGAATTCAGTGGGAAATACAATTATTCAAATTATCGTTTCCATGCTGTCGCGACAGGAAGTATTATTCCGAAGGACAATATGGATAAGAGCCAAAATCTATTGCCTTTTTATCCTTGAAAATATATTGTATTACATGGGAGATTTTTTTCCTTCCTTCAATTTTAAGTAGTATATGACTTAGTGTAGGGATCACAGAATTTTGAAAATGTGCACACAATTCACTTTTCCCCATAGCACGTCATACGCAGTTTTTAACTGCTTTTTTGACATAAAATAAATAAAAATAAGTAAATTAACGTCATGTAGATTTTTGCAAATTTTAGTAGTTTTCGTGCAATAACGCATGCAATTTTTGCCATTTTAAAAAATTACAAAAACAAGATTTTCTCATAAACGACTCCAACTTTTTTTTAAATGTTTGGTAGGGATAGTACCAAATGAACCCAAATGCACCCCATAAACACCTTATTACTCTATTATTTTGTTTTTTTCAAAATTTACAAAAATATAATTATTTTGACTTATCTCTCACGTCGGAAATATTTACACTAGAAGATATTAGTCCACTTTATTAGATTTATGAGTTCCTGTGCTTTAAATATTGTGAATTAAAGTTTTTCAAAAACAACACTTTTCTGTAAAAATGAGTTCTAAATTGTGTATTTTCGGAAACCCTCAAACGTCATTTTGTCAAAAATTACTCCATATATTTTCTTCAAAGATTTTCCAATGGATAAGTGCTAATTGCACTGTTTTATATGTCGTAAAGTTATTTCGGTTTTTTTTTTTTTTATGTATTGTTGCTGAAACGCCATTAGTTTGCTCATTTTCGTCGATTTGTATACATTATTACATTTGTCAGTGGAAATACTCCAAATGAAGCTTTTTAAAAACTCAATAGATTTCTGTGAAAAAGAGCTTAAAATTTTGCATTTACAGAAATGCTTAATCCCATTTTCTTAAAAACGCTTTCAAAATTTTCAATCAAAATTCCTATTTAGGCCGACCTTATAGCTTTCTTCAATATAATTAAAATATAATTTAGGTTCTACTCTTTCGAAACTGAAAAGTTACGAAAATTTCAATAAAAATTTCTTTGGACCGCAATAGATGGGAGCAGGCAAGAAGGAGGGTCAAGACTGGACAGTAGCAGTCCACACCAAGGAAATTAGAAAACGTTACTACGAGAAAGTCTGTGCCATTCTGTAGCACCTCTAGTTACTTTCTCGTATACGTACGTACATAGAAGTAATATATGTTTTATAGGGAAAGTATGTGTGTCTGTCTATCTGTCCGTCTGTATGTCCGTTTGTCTGCCGTCTGTCTGTCTTTCCGTCTGTCTGTCCGTCTGTCTGTCCGTCTGTCTGTGCGTCTGTCTGTCCGTCTGGCTGTCCGGGACAAGGCGCGTCGGTTTGATCGTAGCTGAAGTTTCGGCCAACATATTGTCCCGGACAGCCAAGAGACATACTCCGGCCGCGAAAGCCTACGTAATCAAATAGTGTTTTGCTGTAGAATTTTTAAGAGTCCATGGCATTGTCATCATGTAATGTTTGCAACAAGAGTCCAATTATATATTTTTCTGTGGTCACAGACTTTGTTTTTATTTTCTCGTATTCATACGCATATACGGAGTAACATACAATGTGGCGGCACATTAAGTAGTCTAAATAATATTATAATTTTAATCGACAAAAGAACAGTGCTTTCGGGGAGTTGCATAACTGCCGGCGCCGCCACCCGACGCGTGCGACCTGTTCGAAGGAATTTATGGCAGGGTGCAGCTGCATACGCTGGGGTTCCCCTCGGAAGGCAGACCTTTCCACCCCACCTCCTTGGCGACCGCCAGCCTCCTCGTCAACAAGCACTCCCTGTCTCTGGCGGAAATTCCCTTCGATATTAATTAAGAACTGCGTATGTGTGTGTTTGGTCGTGCTGCCTGTACAGAGATTGTACTCATCAGCATATGTGTGATTTTAAACATGGTGCAAAAAACAATCTATCTTAACTCTCCATCCCCCAGATGAACTTAATTAAGAACTGTGGATCGGAAAGGACATTTGGGAAAAGGGGGCCGCGAAGATCCTGTACATGTGCGCGCGCCTGTTAGACAGAGACAGAAAATAGCCCAAGCAACGGAAAATTTTGGAATTTCTTGCTTCTCGATTGGCTTAACCAGACGTTAAGACGCAGTAGACTTACGCCAATCGGACTGAAACAAAATCTAAGACATAGTAGGTTTAGACCAATAGAATCGCTGGAACGCCGTGTAAGAACTATTTTACAAAGCGGGATACAGTTTTGTGGAGGGGCGAAGAGAGACTTCGGGAGAGCGCCGTGAGAGGCGGGAGCAACATTGCATAGGAGAACGTGGTGCTAGGCGAACATCCGATTCGATCTGAGAGCGCCGTGCGAGGCGGGCGCAACGTGGCTTTCAAGAAGAACGCCGTGCTTGGCGAATTAATCTTTCGATTTGGGAAAGTTATTCTGTTGCCTGTCCGTCTGACTGTCCGTCAGTCTGTCAGTCTGTCCGTCTGTCTGTCCGTCTGTCTGTCCGTCTGTCTGTCCGTCTGTCTGTCCGTCTGTCTGTCCGTCTGTCTGTCCGTCTGTCTGTCCCATCTGTCTGTCCGTCTGTTCGTCTGTCTGTCGTCTGTCTGTCTGTTCGTCTGTCCGTCTGTCTGTCCGTCCGTCTGTCTATCTGTGTCTGTCCTGTCGTCTGTTCTGTCTTTTCTGTCCTCCATCTGTCTGTCTGTCTCGTCTGTCTGTCTCGTCTGTCTGTCCGTTTGTCTGTCTTCCGTCTGTCTGCCGTCTGTCTGTCTGTCGTCTGTCTGTCCGTCCGTCTGTCTGTCCGTCTGTATGTCCGTTTGTCTGTTCGTCTGTCCGTCTGTCTCTTTCCGTCTGTCTTTCCGTCTGTCGTCCGTCTGTCTGTCCGTCTCGTCCGTCTGTTGTCCGTCTGTCTGTCGTCCGTCTGTCTCTCTGTCCGTCCGCCTGTCTGTCTGTCCGTCTGTCTGTCCGTCTGTCTGTCCTGTCTGTCTGTCCGTCTGTCTGTCCGTCTGTCGTGTCTGTCCGTCTGTCCGTCTGTCTGTCCGTCTGTATGTCCGTTTGTCTGTTCGTCTGTCCGTCTGTCTCGTTCCGTCTGTCCGTCTGTCTGTCCGTCTGTCTGTCCGTCTGTCTGTCCGTCTGTCTGTCCGTCTGTCCGTCTGTCTGTGAACACTACTAGTACATTAACCATGCGTACGATCTTTTCAAGATTAGATTTTCTCAAAAATTGTTTAAAATTTTTTCTTTTTTTTCATAGGGCTAGTGCTGAATTAACCCTATACGATTGCATAAACGCCATATTACTCTATTCTTTTGTTTTTCAAAAATTACAGAAAATAAATTTATCTTGACTTTCTTCTCACATCGGTAATATTTACTTTAGAGGCGATTTATTCACATTTTAATATTAATGAGTACATGTTCTTTAAATATTATGTAATATAGTTTCTCGAAAACTCAACAGTTTTCTGCGCAAATGAGCTCAAAACTCCGCATTTTCAGAAACGCTGAAACACAATTTTCTCAAAAATCACTACACATTTTTTCTTCAAACTTTTCCCTGTTGCACTGTTTAATATGACGCCAAGTTCACTTTGGTGTATTCTTTTCTTGCTTTTTAATTACACAAATGTATTTTTTTTAATATCTCTCACCTGTTAATACGAACATTTCCATCGATTTGTATACATTACTACATTTGAGAGTGAAAGTGCTTCAAGTGACTTCAAATGACGTTTTTCGAAAATGCAATAGATTCCTGTGAAAAAAAGTATCAAATTTCGTATTTACATTAATGCTTAATCCCATTTTCCGAAACAGAAAAGTTGAGAAAATGTGAAATAAATGTACTTTGGGGGACGATAGATGGCAGCTAGCCACAGAAATGGAGCAAGACCTTAAAGCCAGTTCCCATCAAGGAAATAATAAAAAATTGCTACGAGAATGTCTGTGCCATTCTGTAGCACCACAGTTTATTTTTTGTTGTATTAATGGCTTCATTTAATTCATCTATAGTGATCAGATCTATAGAATTACATATTTCAATTTTAATTGCAATCTATTCTTCTTCTTCTTCTTCTTCTTCTTCTTCTTCTTCAGAGGCCCATATCGATTTTAAGTAATTGAACTGTTTTGTTTCAGAAATTGTATCCAGTTGAACTATATTTCTTATTAATTATTTAAAAATTATTTTAAAAAAAGAGGTACCGTTACGACCTATTGTCAGCACTATTGGCTCTCCAACTTACGCCGTCTCCAAATATCACTGCAACATCTTGAAACCGCACACCGGTCAAACCAACACATACATCAGAGATTCAATGCACTTCATTGAGAAACTGAAATCACTAACTTTGCAGCCTGAGGATCTCCTCAAGAGCTTTGATGTGGTCTCACTCTTCACTATGGTACCGGTGAATGAAACTATGGCATTACTGCGAGATATATTTCCAGATGATATTACAGCTTTGTTCAAACATGTTCTCACCACCACATACTTCCTGTGGAATGGAGAATTTTATGAACAAAATGACGGGGTCGCCATGGGTAATCCCCTTAGCCCGGTCGTCGCCAACTTATACATGGAGAGTTTTGAAACTACAGCGCTAAACACCGCGCCTCTTAAACCTAAGTGTTGGTTTCGATATGTTGACGACACTTTTGTCGTATGGAGCCACGGAGAAAATACCCTCAACGATTTCCTCGACCATCTCAACAGGGTCCATCCTCGCATTCAGTTCACAATGGAAAAGGAGCGGGACGACAAGCTGGCCTTCTTAGATGTACTTGTTACCAAGAATGCAGACGGATCACTGGGACACACTGTGTACCGGAAACCAACTCACACAGATAGATACCTCAACAAAATGTCCAATCACCACCCAAGTCAGAGGAGAGCCATGATGAAAACTTTGGTTACTCGTGCAACAAGGATATGTGAAAATGACAGTTTACCCGAGGAATTGAGTCACCTCAACAGAGCTTTGCAGGCCAACGGATACTCTGCAGCGGAAGTCAAGAGAGCACTCCATCCAAAGAAAACTTCACGCAGTGAAACAAATGCCAACCAAACACTGAAAGTAAGCCTACCTTTGTGAAGAACATCACGGACCGTATAGGAAAAGTGCTAGGAAAACACAATATAAAAGCCATTTTCAAGCCCACTTCACAGCTTCGAAACTTATTCCGATCTGCCAAGGACAGAAGAGATCCATTATCATCAGCAGGGGTCTATAGAATTCCATGTTCCTGTGGCGCAGTATACATTGGCACTACACAACGGAGCATCAACACCAGGCTCTCCGAACACAAAAGGAACTGATGATGAAGATGATTTCTTTTATTTATTCTTATAAGAACGTCAACAACATCCAATCAGAATTCCCACAACAAAAGGAACTGCCGTTTTGGCTACACTGAAAAGTCAGCAGTAGCCGAACACGCTTTCTCTGGCCGTGAACACAACATAAGATTCGAAGACGTGGATGTTTTAGCCACCACAGCTCACTACCATGCACGATTAAACCGTGAAGCCATTGAAATTCACAAACTCCCCGGAATTTCAATAGAAAGGAGGAGGCAATGAAAATCAATCCGATTTGGATCCCCGTAATCCGCCAGGCCAAAGCAAAACCTAATGAAAAACAAAGACGTGACAGCGGTCACGTAGGCACGCGGGAACATGACAACAGTCACGTACACACAGTGAGCGTCTCCGCCACGTCATCCGGCCCGAGCCAATCAGTAGCCGCCCCCAACCACAGTCCCGCTGGCAAATATCCCCGCGGACCGGGCCTTCCGCAGTCCCCGGGACCCAAGGAGGATTCTTCTCCGGACCACTCGATCCGGCCCGAGCCATGGTGGAGCACGGCCCTTCAGCCCGGAAGAAATCTTTGACTACAACTCCGGCCGTGAAAGTCTACATTGTTTTACTTATGAACTTTATTCAAAACCGTATGGGGCTTTAATGTTTATACAGAGAAAAAGTTAATAATTTCATTAATGAGCTCAATAATTTGTAAGAATGTCAGAATAAATGCTAAATTTTTATTTTTTGAGAAAAGAAAATCCCAATAATTTCTAGTACTTGTCATCAATTCAATTAATAAAACTGGAGGTTTTAATTAATAAAACTTCCACGAATCGTAATTCTGTATAAAATTACACGTCCACATGCAGCAGGTAAGGATTAAAATGTTGTATGTCGAAACCCATGCTTAAAATTGAAACTAAAATTAATAACATATTAATTTCTTTATTATAATCTTCTGAATTAATATATTTGTGTGTATTGTAGGGTAAAGGAAGAAATAATAATATTCATAATGCCAGAGGAAATAATCCCTTCATAATATTTGTATAGTTACTTTTAAAAATATGAAATATAATTTTTAAAAAATTCAAAATAAACAAAGAAATACAAATTAAGGGAGTATCTGTTTGACATACGTCCACGTCAGCAGATGACACCCTCTAAAATTTAAGAATTATTCTTTAAATTAATTTCTCTTTGAATCATAAACCTTTCATTAACGTGCTTATCGTTACTACCATGATAATATTTCACACTAATTTGCCACTACAATTCACCCTGCGTTATAAAGCGATTTTCCTAAGGATGAGCCAAAGTGACAGCTAATGCTGGCAACATAACTGAAGGTTCTGTGGTCGTCGTGCCCTCGAGTTCAATGGACTCCCTTCCTGCATTTGTTCGTTGGCAGTTGGCTAACTTGTAAATGGCTTCGACGCTTCCTTTCGTGACGTCCTCGTCCGACAAAAATATAGTGCGCCGCGAGAAATAATTGATATTAGGAAGTGCAGTGTTATGTGCTCTTCTGTAAAAATTCTTTTTTCATTTATATATTACATTGGATTTACTTTTTGTGTGATAATTATTATGTTTATTTTAAAACCGAGACTTGAATGCGAGATGCGTACCGATGCACGTGGTTCCGGCCTTTGTGCTGTTGTGTGGTGAGCTGTGATTGAGAGCTATTTACATTCGTGGCAGTTATCTTTTACTGGTTGTGAGAGCATGTTAAGAGATTTTCCACTTACGTAATTAAATTTAATTATTTCCAGGACTCGCGTACGTGCATATACATCAGCGAAACTCTTACACTTCTGGATAGTGATGTTTTCTCAGGAGCTATAACCAAACACTTTACGAAGGGGCTGAACAGCTGTCGCGGCGGAGGGATACTTCTCGGAAATACATGTGATGTTCACTTGTTTTCAAGAACTGTCGCGGCGGAGGAATACTTCTCTGAAATACATGTGATGTTCACTTCTTTTCGAGAACTGTCACTTTGGCTCATCCTTAGGAAAATCGTTCTATACACGCACGCGGAGTGAGACTCTGTTCTCTTCTATTTTTGCCTCTCGTTGTCTGTTTACAAGAGGTATTGACTTTCGGCTTCCTGTATCTTCCTCAGCCGTGGCGACTCATCGATAGGTGTCGTAAAAACCTTCCTTATTTGTTGCAGACGTTGCCCGCAATAAAGATACGGAGCGTCATTCCGTGCGCGTGTGTTCGTCTTAGATGTTCTACTCTCAAGTTCATTATTTGTGTTACTATTTCAACATAGTATATACTATTTGTACAAAATATTTATGCATATCTCTAATAGTTCATCGGTGTTTAACTATAAGAGAAGTGTGTAAATATTTTTCCTATTAATCCGGGAATGCCCGCAATAGATCTGTGACATCGAAGCCACGGCAATTTTATTTTCCTGAATTATTGCGATGCATTTAGTCACCTGACATTTTATATATTTTTTCATTGTACTGTTCTGAGACCACCTGGTTTTCTATTTTCATCCTTTCGCTGAATCATTTTCCGTGAGAATGTTCAAACTTGATCGCTGCGCTGCGCGATATCTCTCATGTACGTTGAGTGCAATGGCGCCAGTGAATTGTGAGCTCCTGGCCTGAACGGTACGTTGATGTCACTATTTTCAGCGACAAGTGCCTATTCAAGAAATGTGATAATTTGCCTTATCTACAATGGACTGTCACAATTTCTTACTGAAGAAAATGAAGATGTGCAGGAGACGTCTGTAGGGAAATGAAAAAATGGGAACCTTGCACAGACATCGATTTTCTAATTACTTTTGTGAAAAAGTGAAATATATATTTGTTTAGAACATGCCTAAATAATTTGAGGAAATTGTATTTAACATTATTTAATATGATAATATGATTTTTAATGATTTTGGCGTGTACTTTGCCAATATTTACCTACGACTCTACAATATTTACCTATCTCACCGTCACTATTTAGACAAGAATTTTGCACCGTAAGATTAATTAACAACTGCATTGAGGGACGTGTACAAACGTGAATAATATATGTATTTGAGTAAATGGACTTTCAGATCATTAGCATTTACAAAACGTTGAAGGTGTATCTGAGAGATACATTGCGGGCACTGGCGTGAGTCTACCTACTGCGGGTATCCCCTTTGGATATAATAAAAATCCTTTTTGGATACAATAATATATGATCCCCTTTGGATAAAATAAAAAATTATTTCCATATCAACAACTCTAATATTGTGGCATGTTTATGTTTCGATTAGTTATAAATACACAGGGTTTTTCAATAAAAACTCCACCTCAAATATTTTCTAATCTAAACGGTTCAAGATATTGAAATGAAATTTTCACTAAACGTTTCAGACCATAAGAGCTCATCATTATTAGCTCTTCAAAGCAATTTGCATTTTAAATATTTTGAACTAACTTCATTTTTTAAAAGCAAAACTGTATCTATTATTATTATTATTATTATTATTATTATTATTATTATTATTATTATTACTATTTCTCATTCAATAACCATTTCACAACGATTGACATTAATCTTTCACTGGTCGCGCTTAAAACTGGGACGGGAGTGATTGCGTGTATTAAAATTGTAATTCATTATTTATTTATTTATTTATTTATTTATTTATTTATTTATTTATTTATTTATTTATTTATTTATTTATTTATTTATTTATTTATTTATTTATTTATTTTACGTCAACAAAACAGTTAAAAACTGCGTATGACGTCCTATGGGGAAAAGTGAATTGTGTGCACATTTTCAAAATTCCGTGATCCCTACACCAAGTCATATACTACTTAAATTTTGAATTTTGAAGGGGAGAAAAAAAAACAAAAACTCCCATGTAGTAAAATCTATTTTCAAGGATAAATAAGCAATAAATTTTGAATTTTGAAAGGAGAAAAACAAAAACTCCCATGTAATAAAATCTATTTTCAAGGATAAATAAGCAATAAATTTTGGCTCTTATTACTTCCTGCCGCGACAACATGGAAACGATAATTTGAATAATTGTATTTCCCACTGAATTCTAGAAGACGTGCACAGAAAATGAAGTTACATTTATGTCCAGAAGCAAAACAAGGGGCCATCTCAGCATTTGCTCAATGGATCAGGGAAACTGGACGAAAAACCTGATCGAGAGGGGGTCATTGACCCGGAAGCTGTAGTACAATAGTTGTTACAGGTTGTTTATACTCATTTATACAGTCCAAATGGTAAATAATGCATTATGTATCAATATGTTAAAATTAATGTTACTTTTCTTGTGATGATCAGTATAGTCTCTAATTGTATAGAAACAGTTATGCAGCAGAAACGATTTCACTTGGGATTTAAACTTTTCTATTGAATTTAATCGTTTAATCATTAAACAAATCCTTATTAATAACGTTTTACGAAAAATTCAAACTTTAGTTCAGTAGGCGGGTAATGGTGTCTAAAACACGGAACACTTTCAAAATTGAGTTAAATGTATTAGAACATTGATATATTACAAATAATGTGAAATGCTATACAAAATTGCATGTAATTAAATTTGCCTTTAAATTGCCTGTAAATAAATATACTCAATATATGCGAGTAGATGTTTGTTTTTGAAAAGTCTTATGCTCCATCCGTTTTGTGCAATTGATATACGTCGCATTACGATTGTTAAGTAAATCAGATTGACAGAATTGTTTAAACATTTGAAGCCTGTACACTGATCGTGATTCAATGTCAACAACAGATGAACATCCCACACATATTTTCTTAACGTGTTCTGGGCACATTCACTGGACGCAATGTATACAGTACTGCCGAGTTCTCTTGTTTTGTTGATGTCCACAGAGATAACAACGTCCCACGTCGCCCTTTGGTGACTCCGCGGACCACTCGGTTCTTTCTCGCATTCCCAGCAGAAGTCTCCCGCGTGTTCTTATTGCTGTCAGCACAGTGTTTCTCTCGATCGTCCTTTTCATTCCTGGTTTCATAAAGGACAAATCGAGATCGCTTAGTACATCTCCTTCTTATCAACTTTTCTCCATTGTTGTTATTTGCATAAACATTCACAGCATTGATTGCAGCGATATTCATGATGTCCGTGTAGGTCAGAGATTGAACAGCAAGTGGTCGTATGGATTACTATTATTATTTAAGCTATTTCCAGAGCATATCGCTCGTGCAGGAGTTATCACGTGAGTCATATTTCGCTATAATTCCATAGCTGGGGGTCTTCTACAAAAGGTACTCAAAAAACCATGCCAAAAGTTTCTCAACTCTCGTAAACAGTGCATAAATAACACTAGATTACAATAGTAATCCACGCGACCACTTGAAAAGGTTAAACATGAAAAGGTATGCGAATTTTAAAATGTAATAATGTTGTAAAGTTTCAAGGCATATAAATGATCAGTTCTAGAGCAGAGTCCTTTCTGTCCTCTTTCTATCTCTGAAAATAATTAATTCGTCACAATGTTTCTAATACATTCTCCTCAAATTATTCACAACATTTTGGAACATCTGGTCACGATGCGTCTTGAACACGATAGACCCACTGTCGTCACCCTCCCAGCTCGCGGCGCATTCCTCAGCCCCGTCAACAAATTTCCGTTGGTTGCCTTGGTGTGACTGAGTCCGCCGTTTGGCCTTCGTCGATCTCCCGGCGTCGCCCGCAGCGCGGCCTCCCCAAAGTACGACCGCCCCCTCGCCAGCTGACTTCGTCGCCTCCACTAAGTGCAGCGACCTCCAAACGCTCCGAACGGTGCAATCCGCCCAAGTAACGCCAGCTTTCCTCGTCTCGAGTTTTCTTCTCCCTTCTTTGCTCCTTCACTAGTGCACACGTCCTCACTCGACTTCTTTCTTCTCGCCGCACTCATAATGCTCGACGCATACGTGCACGTAATGTCCCATGCACCTTGCTAATGATTTATAGCGTTTTAACATTTTTGGCGTCTGCCTACATTACTCGTTCGATTCGCAGCCGCTTGTACAAGCTCAGTTCTTACTCGCAGCTTCAATTATGCAAATTATTTCATTTAACATGCAGGCCACTGAATGATCTCAAAACACAGCTCCAATCCACAATGCTTCAACTACTCTGCTAACAGATTCTACGCGACCAAAGTTCTCTTTCATAGAAGTGACTGCTTTATGCGCAGTTTCTACACGGACAGCAAAATTCTAATTATGTCTCGAACTAACTATACGGCGTCTCATACAAACTAATTACTGCAAACTTACTGGAACGGTTACTGCAAACTAATTACTCGGCGACTCATAAAAGAAGGAGTTTTTGCTCTGTTCACCACAATATTTTTATGGCGGCCTTCTCAAGTCAGGAGAAGTGCGACGTCATATCCCTCACAAGACTGACTCGGCAAGCGTACCAACCCCCGAAACCTAGTCGTGCTGTTGTGGTCAGCTGATACAAAATCGCTCTTCCACTGACCACAGCGTCGTGCGTACTGTGAACTCTGCATTCTTGCGGCGTGAAAGTTGCGTGGATGGCTGAGACGTTTGGTGGATATTAATGAACGTCACAATATATTAATCTAATAAAAATACAAAAGTAAATTCCAACAATTAAGTGATGTTGCAACACAAGAATTATTTGATTTTCATGAAAACATACTGTAAAAATACGCTATCAAATTTGGAAGAAGAGAGTGTTAAAAGTTTGCAGATTTGCAGTACGCGCGCGCGCGTGTACTCGCGTCACAAACACAGCGCGTGCAACGGAGGGTAAATTTTAACTTATAAATCACAAGCAAGATACATATTTATTACACTCACACAATTATTAACTTTTAAAACACGAGTTACGTAGCATAAAGCATGTTATAGGTATATAAGGCATATATCAGTTGATTAAAATTCCAGTTTCTAAAATGTTTTTCCTATTTCCCTTTACTAAATGTAATCACGAATTTCACAAGATTTCCGCTTTAAAATTACCCTCGTTCTGCGAGTTATGACCATTCAAATAGTTCATGGCTTCCTCCCGACCACTGTCCGTTCGTGGTCCCGACCTCCAACTGTATAGCGTGCTGCTCTGTCTGTTAGGAAAAGAGGCGCCTTTTACCTTGGATGAGTCGCGTCGCCTCAGTCCGTGACGTTCCCTCGCATAGCCCTGGACTGCGCTCCTGAGACGCTAGTACCGTTTTCTCACACTCCACTTAATTACGTTCCTCAATTTTGATTCAGTTCTGTGTATTCACCTGCGTTAAATCAGTTTATTCGCGGCCGCTAAAATAATTAGTTTCTTCCACACCTCTTTCTCTCTAATATAAATTACATCCGCCTCCACCTTTTTCACGCACTACTGTAACTTAGAACACTTGAGTAATATTTAATTTCATGTTCTAGTTCATCAGTTCAATCAGAATAATTACAGTTCGCATAACGGTTTTTTCATGTGTCGACAGCTTAAATGAACTTAATTACAAGATGTCTGCCCTATCCTAAAGTTTCCGCACGCGAAAAATTTACTCGTCGGCGATACGGAGCAGAAGGAGAAACTCATGCGTCGGCTTTTCGCGAAAGAAGAGAGTTTGGTTTCGTTTTCCATACTATTCATGTGTCCGCTCTTTCTCCGTAGATAGATAAGCGTGACGTCATGAGTTCTTCGGGACAGAATCTCCAGACGCTCCTAGCCCCGAAAGTCGGGCACTGTGTTGTGGTCAGCCGCTCTCCCTCCCTCTCTCTCCCTCTCTCTCTCTCTCTCCCTCTCTCTCTCTATATATATATATATATATATATATATATATATATATATATATTCAATCACCATGTAGTTCCGTAGCGCCGATCAGTAATTTTTCGCGTGCGGAAACTTTAGGATGGGGCAAACATTTTGTTATTAAGTTCGTTTAAGCAGTCGACACATGAAGTAACCGTTAGGCCAACTGTAATTATATTATAAAATATTGTGACGTCTCTCCCACCCTGCTTGCTCCGTACGTGGAGGGCATTGGGGTGATCACATTTTTATTTCATTGACTTTCCTGGTAGGGACAGGATGCAGGACCTGGCAAGCTTTTCAAGTCAGTGAGTTCAGTCATTATATTGCATTAAAAAAGTGGGAAAATTATACTTACCCTAGAGTGATTAGTAATTTCAAGAAATGAATTTGCATCTTAGACAAGTTGAAGCAATTGCCAGAAAACTAGTACTCTTTTCGTAGTACATTTAGTACTCTCTTTTGAGCTGGTTAATAAAAGATCTAAGTGTTGCGTGCAAGCAAATTAATATTATTAATCGATGTATAGATCGATTTATTAATCATTGAAAATAGGTGGAAATATAATCGGTAGAACGTATGATAGGCCAGATGCTGTTTCATCATCTCATGTTTTGTTTATATTAAATAAAATCCTCTCCTATACTATTTCAATAGTTTATAAGAGTTATGCGCCCAAGCAACCGATATTCATAAATGAGGTCTCTAAATAAAGTTCTTCACGGAGATGTAATGATTTGTACTTGATTTCAAAAATATCAAGGATGTGTTTGATTTCAAAAATATCAAGGAAAAACTACATCTGAATATTCATGTCAAATACAACAAGCAACACACGCGCAGAATTATTAAAATCTATTCAGTTGAATAACTCCTAAACGGGCTTCTAGGGCCTTAAAAACTAGAATTTTGAGGTCGAAAGTCACAAAGAATCGTTCATGTCGCCGTAATCTATAGTAGGAGAGCTTCTTGGAAATTCTAGTATATTTTGCCGGCCGACGATTCTCGGTACTCTCTCCCCTGTTCTTAGACGTCAGGATTTGCAACTGTGTGTGAGAAATTAAACGAATTACTTGATATTCTAAGCGATTAAATTGCACAAGTGTACCTCTCAGTTCTGTAATACACGTAAATAATATTCCAAAGAGTAGAGTTGTGTTTTCCCGATCTATTTTCTCATAACCAACTTTACGTGTGATTGTCAAGGAAAGCAGGAAGCTAACTATCAAGAAATATTGTATAATTGCTGCAAACGTTTTTAAGGAAGTGTTGTTTGTAAGGATGTATGAATTGTTCTAATACATCCTTAAACACTAACTTCCAAGTTTGAATAAACTGTAATGAAGAATAAAAAATCTGAATAAATTAAATTAGAACAAAACTGAATAAACCTTTATTCAAAACATGTTTTAAACATCAATTTTATCGTTCTTTATTTTCATTTTAAATTCTATAAGTACATTGAAAGTTACCTTTTTAAATATTTTTAACAAATAAACACGTTTTGTTAACAACGTCTGGTATGGTAAAGAAAAGAAAGGAAGAGGCTGGAATTTAACATGCGAGAGTCCTCGCACGGCTACGCTAGTTTGCTTTATTCCAACAACAAAATTATAACCTTTTAAGAACATTTTGACAATATAATGGCTTCATAATAAAATACATTGAAACATTAAAATTTCCCTTTTTAATCCGAAGAGCCGTGACTCACCCCAGATTGGTCGGGGACTGAAAATTTTGAAGGAAAATTCTGGGTGCGGTTTATCCGCTAATGTTGCTCACAGTCAGAGGAACGGCAGACAGCAAATAGACACAGACAAACAGACGCTTTCAGAAAAAAACACTTTTTCGGTGTCTAGAACCTAAAAACTGTAAACGTTAACTCTAAGAGTATGCATATAGATAGTAATATAGTACTATGTATAGGAACAAGAAAAAATCTCTTTTGATATCAGAGACCCAGAAAACATGCTTTTCTATCGAAAAATCGACACTTATCCAGCATCAATATGTAACTTTTCATATACTATGAATTTTCGTATATACAAACTTTTTCATATTATACTACTGAACTTTGCATGTACTCGTATGGCACATGATACTATAAAGTTAAACTAAATGTTGGGTTCATGCGATGATATAAAATCTATCAATCAGTTTTCATACCTGTTGTTTTCATTCATTTTGTTGTGTTTCATGGACAATTAATCGCGGAAAAGAAATATGAGAGTTAAAGTAGAACTGCTGAATATGAATGTTGATGAATTATTCTCTCGTAAACTTTTGTATCCAGTGTTTCTGGCGCGCTTTGCTAACGCTCCAGATTTGAAGAAACAGCAGATGAGAGAGGATGCGAAGCAGGGGGCGTGTTTACGGAGAGCGCAGCAACTGTATTTATTTATTTTAATTCGTTGCGCCCGTTTCAACTCATCGATGCAGCGCGTCTCTTCGCCCCTGGTCGAGCGTTGAGCGCGGAGTAATCCTCCAGTATCAATACCTCTATTCCAGAGGACGCTGTGTTTTTATATGTCTCGTCTCGTCTAGTCAGTTGTCAAAGAGGACCGCCAGGTAACATGTCCGCCTACGCGCCTCTTACTTCACGTGCCCCTGCGTCACTACCCAGCGCCTGAATTGGGAAGGAGTTAGGAAAGGGGTAGGGTTTAGGACACTTCACAGGGGTTGGACTAGCCCTTGTGAAGCGGTCAAACTCCTTTTGTTGGAACAAATTTCACATGAGATTCGACGGGAATCGAACCCGGACGACAGTGGTGAAAGGCGAGCGACTTCGTTATGTGCCACGAGCGAGCCTGTCCCATGTGCCACGAGCGTATCCTTTGGCAGTGATCATTTCTAGAGTCCCGAGAGAAGTGAACGCACAATACTCACATCACTCGTTGTAGGTACGCACAGCTACTTAGCCACCCGGTTGAGGACTGGCTTAAAACGAAGACTCTTTTGACATCTCTGCCTTTGTCACTACACTCTCTTTAGCTATCGCATTCGTTTTCAAATGCACACTTCCTCACGCTCTTATTTTAGCAGAACGATATATATATATATATATATATATATATATATATATATATATATATATATATATATATATTGTGTGTGTGTGTGTGTGTGTGTGTGTGTGTGTGTGAGTGTGTGTGTGTGAGTGTGTGTGTGTCTGCATGTATGGTATATAACACCAGAACACGGTAAAGCGTAATGATGCGAACGTGTTCAGAAATATCACCGTGCCCTAAGAAGTCAATAGCCTATTAGAAGTGGAGGACTTTGCTACGCATATTTTACGGGCAATGCGAGACATTAACAGCAGCGAAGGTAGGCGGCGACGTAGGCGGGTGAAATTGAGAACGGAAGTGGTAGTGAGAGCATGGCGGGTGTGGGTTGGTCGCCTTCGCCCGCGTGGCCCGGTCGATACCTAAGAAATTAACTTGGTGACTTTTAGGAACTGCGTATCGATCGCACGCTCGTCCATTTGCTCGGAGCTTTGTTCCTTTACCTAAACACTCTTAATTGAATTATCCATGTTCATTTGTTCGCAAACTGCAAATTGGATCAGGCTATTGTTGGAAAGTTGAACTGGCACATGAAGGAGAGCATAAACAAAATAATTATTTTTAATCGGTAATACAAAATATAATATTTTCCATGTAATTCACAATAAAGGGGTTTTACTTCTTGGAGACGTGTATTATTTATGTGATACTTTCAAGTACAACAAGAAACTACACATTATTCCCATACTTTAATGTATAGGACTATTCATATTAAGTAACACATTTCCACCGATTTAAGTGACATTCTTATTTAAATGCGCGTAATAAGACGATAATCAAAGGCTTTAAAATACCTTTTAACCACAAACACCACGACGCGACGTGCACTTATTTCCTGTACAATATGGGCAAAAAACTTTCACAGGAACATAACCTACATAAGTTTTCTCTACGCGTTTACAAATTGTTGACGGAAAAACGAAGTAAGCTAGTGAATGGATCATCTCCTTCCCACTCCTAATATTTGTTACCTAAAATATAATTTGTGGTTTAAAAAGTTTTCTCTTGGCGGAATGAAATTTGTAAATAAACTAATATTTCTGCTCGAAATGCTGATTTGGATATCACATATAAAAAATTACTAACCATTCAAGTCGTTTGACAATAATTTCACCTAAGGCTCACGTTGGAATACAAGAACAATATGATATTAAAATAATGGGCCATGCGAATGTCCCCTCTTTAAAACCTGGACTTTAATGATGAAACGCCTTTCTTCAATTCTGAACAAAATACGCAATTCAGGAACAAGAAATTCAGTTTTTTCGCTTTCAAAACGAGATCAAAAAATTGAGAACTATCACACTCAAAGTGAAAATAAACACGGTCAGATTGGGATTAAACACAATCACTTTAAAACCTAACTATATCAAATCGAGAGGAAGCAATGCTGAATCGGCTAAAGTTTCATTTGTGGATGTTAACTAAACTAACCTATAGTTCTCCGTATATGGGTAATGCAATTGTGTTATAATCTATATAGATATAGATCTATACTAATATGTAAATACAGAAGTGCGTTGCCTTGCAGCGCGGTAATCTCTGAATCTACTGGATCAATGCTGATGAAACTTATGTGCTAGCGTCTTTTAAAGGACTGGAGTACTATAGGCTATGATTTACAAACATAAACGGAAATATATTTTCAAAATAATTACTTTTCTGGACATTTTTCGCCTAGCTTTACATCACAGATTCAAGAGTGCATCAATGCCAATAGTTTAGCTGCGCGCCACCAGAGAATGACGTCTGAGATCTACTACTGATTTTATCAATGTCCAGAATTATTACGAAATTCAATGGAGTTTGAATAAGGTTATGTAATGTCTCTGTGTGAACATTTGAAAGAAAGCGATAACTGAAGTGGTAAAGAAGGTCAATATTCATACATTGCTCTTTGTCCGTGTTATATACAAAGTGGCAACAAATCATTGTGAGTTTGAAAGTGT
The DNA here is from genome assembly GCA_964035755.1 of Teleogryllus oceanicus. Classification (NCBI taxonomy): domain Eukaryota; kingdom Metazoa; phylum Arthropoda; class Insecta; order Orthoptera; family Gryllidae; genus Teleogryllus; species Teleogryllus oceanicus. Next base: position 159,350,350 of record CAXIVR010000001.1, read on the forward strand.
TTAATAATTGAGGTAGGTTGAGAGAATAAAAAGTACAATAATATACAGTACAGAATAAACATGTACAATATATAGATATCGTATACAAAAACAATTTCTTTTACAAAATTTGTAAATGAATTGTTTGACGAAACGAGTGTCACAATTGTCAAAACAGATTACAAATGCCAAGAGATGGGCAGTCTACTAAAATTTTGAATCGGCTACTCAGAGGAAGATCGAATTGCTGAAGTACTCACTCGCCCCATTGAAAATAATACTACAAGAAGGGGAGAAATGTGAATAATTCTCTATGGTAGGGCAGCTGTTCATTAGGACTCTCAATTTGACTATTTACACAGTTCTTAGGATAAAAATAGTAAAATAGAAAATGTGTATATGTTTTCAGTCCATCTAGTAAAACGTTTTCTTCAATATGCGAAGGAATTTTGAACTGTGGTGTATAATTTAGGAATGATTATTCACATATTAAGATTAATCTGTAAAGTTGTTTGTATATACGCATAAAATTTAATTTTTTTTATGTGAAGAAGTTTAGTGCAGTGGATGATAATTAAAGAATGATCATTTGTTTATTAAGACTAATTTTGGCCCAAAATTTTATATCTAAAAAATGCCAGAAATTAATTTATAAAAAAAGTTTGTCTGAGCAAATAAATAAATCTGGGAGTTCTTGCTTTCTATTATTCAGCTCTCCTGTACAAATTGGAAAAATGGGAAGTAATTTATGTTTTTCTAAACCCAGTAAAATTTTTTCTTGAATATGTGATGGATTTCTGTGCAGTGGTATGCAATTTAGGAATGATCATTTACATATTAAGACTAATTTGTAAAGGTTTTTTTTGCATATCAATTGCTCCCAATGAATGAGTTCATTCATATTTTTCAAAAAAAGTAAGCAAAAAATAATTTTCCTAAAAATATTTTTGTCTAAGCAAATAATACCTGGGAGTCCTTGGGGGTCTATTATTCATATTTAAGGATCCATAATCCCTATCTCTTGAGATAAAATAATGATGCTAATATTGTTTTATTATGTGGCTCAGTGCATTGTCAATTTATTATTTACACGTAATGAAATGTTAGTGGATCATTTGTTTCTTAATGTATCAGTCGTATGATGAATTGATTTATCTGAAAAAATGTGTTTTATACTACATGTAACTAGCACATAGGACATTAAACATATATGTTTTTGTCGTCTTCAGACTTATAAAAACTGGTAATTATGTTTCAGAATAGGTAGAAATATTTTCATATATTTTATGATTATGATTCATCAATTACGTTATGACATCTGTAACTATTACTGCGGATCTACCAACTACTGAACCCGTGTATGAACTTCCGCCAGTTATACTCAGCTTAAAAGAGTAAGTCCCTTCAAGGTCAAGGAGTTGACGGATCAATTTCAAAACTTTCTTTATGAATACAAAAGAAGAAGAAATATAAAAATAGGATAAGTTTTACAACGTGACAATTTATTGATAGTGTTTGATTATTATATAAAACTCCACAAAAATTATGTGAGTCCAAGTATTTTATTTTTTAGCTTAGATTTGTTTATTGCTTTTAGTTATAAAGTGAATGTTTAGAAGCTGGAATTTCAAATAAGAAAAATGTAATTATTTGTTGAAAAGTGAGCGAGGTAATTCGTAAATTTCCAAATTGGGGTCAAGAGAAGACAGCTATCGTGGCGTGGTCGGGCAGAGCATGGCAGGAGGTAGGGCGGAGAAGAGATACAATGGAAGAGATAGAGGTAGGTCCCGCCGCAGGGCATGAAAAGATTGAATTCCTCTTCCTGTCTAATAATTTACTGTAATAAATGCCCGAGCAACGCCGGGTACTTCAGCTAGTGATTTACATAACGATCAAGAACGCTGAGAGGAGAAAAGGGTGCAATATGTAATAACAATAACAGCAATTATTATTATTATTATTATTATTATTATTATTATTATTATTATTATTATTATTATTATTATTATTATTATTATTATTATTATTATTATTATTATTATTATTATTATTATTATTATTATTATCATTATTTTAATGACGAACCAGATAGCCGAGATCACTAAGTGCCGTGGTGTTCTCGGACGGAATAATCACGGGTTCCAGTCTCGCCTCGGGTATGGGTGTGTATGAGTGTGGTCCATTCATCCTTCATTATCATCACTCCATTTTCCATCTCCCAACACTACCAACCTTAGGGGATAAAAATTGGATTCATTGATCCCTCCAAAAAGGAATCACGTACACTTGCCTCGGGATAAATGTAAGTAACCCTCGTTAATTGCAGATCTATGTCCGCGTGGTCCAAGAATTCCGGAATTCCAGAATTCGCGGCCAATAATAGTAATAATTAAGTATTATTTAAAGTAAATAAGTATTATTATTATTATTATTATTATTATTATTATTATTTTATAAATTTGGCTTATATTACTACATGCGTCAACTAAGACACCACTCACATATCTCCTTAAAACTGTAGAAAGACTTTCGAACGACGTGGTGCAGTTTGGACTGGACAAATGGCGAGCAGTGAGTTTGATTAAAGGAAGGTTACAAAATACTGCATATGACATTGAGACCTATGGAAGAATGTTCGGGATGGAAGGTGAAGAGACATACCGATATCTGGGAACTGAACAAGGTAGACCCATTGATCACACTAGAATGAAGAATGAACTAACAACCGAATTTGACCAAGAGTAAGAAGAGTTTTAAAAACTGGACTTCAAGGAAGTAACACTTCTAAAGCTTATAATCGTCAGGAGATTTGTGGGAAATTTTCATAATTATATTCAAAATTTTAACCATAATTTGTACTGTTATTATAATAATATGTAAAATTTATGTAGTCATCATAGAGATATGAGATATAATTAAATTATAAGTATAAAATAATAATATAATGATGATAAATTTGTTGACCTGGTCTGTGGTGTTAGCACGCGCTTCGCGTTGGTTCTGGCATTTTTAAGGATTCCACCGGCTAGACATCGATGTTGGAGGGCCAGATATGCGGAATGAATGCATTAAGATCTGGCGATTTCATAGATTGAAAAGTGTAATCTGAGGCGGTGGCTACGAACCGTAAATGGCAGTTTGTTCGCGTTCCTGGCGCCACGTTTCAGCGCCTGCTGGAAGAAGCTAGGCCAGCTGGGCGAGCTACGCGATCAGCGTCAGGGGTACCAACAAATGGATGTTCCGGGGGTGAGTACAGCGCCCCCTAGCAAATAGGACAGGTACGAGGAGACGGCCGGCTCACAACCTACGGCGCTACCTACCGGGTGACTGAACTACCGAGCGTGCAGGTAGTGCCGCCTAGCGGCCAGGACCGGAACGACGAACTCAATATGCAGGGAAGCATGTGAGTGTACTGTTGGAGAAATTGAGAATGATGGAGGAAATGCGGGTGGCGCAGGTTGAAACTGGTTGAAACTCTGGCGGAGAACTTAAGTTTAGCTGAACGGAACAACTCAACGGCCACGAAGGACTCCCTTGCAAAGGCAATAGAAGAAATACTTGTTCAATTCCCAGATATCGGTATGTCTCTTCAGCTTCTATCCTGGAGGAAGGATCAGAGTTTATGGACCTGTTGCAGAACAAGACGGAAATAGGGGTTGAAAGGAAGGTTAATAAGCCCAGTGACCAACGTAAGAAGCCCCCGGCCAGCCAGTGGACGGTAGTAGACAAGGGAAGAAGGAGAACAGAGTGGAAAGAGATGATGAAGTGGAGGTTGTAGGAGGAGTTCATGAGCAAGACTGGATAACTCCGAAAGAGCACAAAAACACAGAAAGAAGTAAAGCAGTGCAGATCAAAGAGAAACCCCCTTGTCAACCAGGCGTTTAACGTATCGGCAAAAAAGGGCCAAACTTATGCTGAAATAATTAAGAAAATGAAGACTGCGGTAGACTCGAAGGACCACAGTAATGAAATCTATACCAAATTAAAGCTAAATAAACAGTCAACAAATAAAAAATAAAATGAAAAATTGATTTTTTTTGAGATTTTAAGCTGCCCTTAGGCAAAGTATCTGCCTGTCCCTTAGCCTGAATTTTCGTCTATGGACAACACCAATGCCTTAATTCAGATGATTGTTTCCAAAATTGACATTTCCTGATTGATTTGCCCCGAATTCGACATGCACTCGACTTTGAAACATATATTTTGATTTTGTATTACATTACGTTAAGCCGTAACAACAAATTCAAAATTTTCTAAAAAAATCGCTCAACATTTTTCTCTCGGATAGATCTGCTTAATAAATAGCGTCTTTTCGCCCAACACAATTTCGGAATCTTCTTATAACTACAATTGAGGATATATTTTTCCTTAATGTTTCCTATTCTCTAAAGAGAGCTGTGGATAAGGTCATGTACAGTTTTTCAAATATATGAGTAGTTTTTGCATTATATTTGCTTGAAGTAAAGGTAATTTATAATATTTTTTTCAGAAAAGCTTCGAATTTTTGCTTTAAATTTCTTCTGGAATAGAGTAAAGAACTCTCATAAAAATAATGCAGAACTCATTTTAAGTGAACTTTGTATTTTCCAAAACTGAAAAATTTAAAATTGCAATCCTGCAATATTAGTGATAAATATTGCACTATTTTCCCTTTTCTTCTCTATAAAATCAAAATTTATAAAGGAGAATAATAATTGGAATGAATATAGTCATTAAAATATCTAGGGCTTTAGTGTACACGTATATTATGAAAATACAATGATCTTACTGGTAATAATGATAAATAAAAGTAAATAAAAGGATCATTTAACCAAATAACAATTTATTAACAAAAAATAAAAACAGATGAAACCTACCAAACTAACAATTACTAATATCTACTATTTTGTTTTCTTGGTAACAGTTAAATTAAATGGAATATTAACAAAAAATAATAATTCAATAAATAACTGAACGAAACAAACAAATAAATTCTAACAAAACAAAGAAAACACTAAATATATTAATTAGTTAGTCCTTCTACTATCTACGTTTTATAAAAAAAATCAAACAGCTCCTTCTTTTTATCAAAAACACCCGTTCATCCTTCCTCAATATCCTGCTTTCCACAGACTTCGCGGTGTCTCTTCCCGTTTATCAATACCAATACTTTCAACTTTCTTTAATGATATTAAAATTCAGCCATCATACCTTTATAACGTTTTCTTAAGTTCAATTTCTCCTTTCGTATGTTCGATCTTTGTATAGTTCTAATATAACATTGCTCTTAAACGTTGATATTCTCCGTTTGTGTCCAAACAACAAAACAATTTCTTTCTTACGTCTGCTCACGACAACGTTCTGGCCACTTCTGGTTGTTGATTACCTTCTTGAGCCTATTACCTCCGTCGGCATGACAGCCATGGCTTTCTGTATTAATCAGTGTTAAATATTCTGTCGCTTGCTTAAACAGTCTCTTCCTTTAACAGGTTTTGCCTTTAACTACGGATTTATTACAATTTTTTTCTTAATGAAACGTGTTCTAAGTAATTCGATCTTTAACTTTTTTTAATTTTTCATAAAATAACGCAATTAAAAAATATACTTTCAAAAACTGCTTCAAACATTTTCTTTAATTTTTGTATCGAAGGGAACGAAGTACGCTTAAAGTAGCATTTTTTTATGAAATCTGATAATTCAAGATTTTCCAAAAGTTTAAAATATTTTTGGCGGCTTGCTACAACCACAATAATATAAATGGAGATTTTTTCTGAATGAAATCTGTTCCTTAGAATTAAATCTGGAAATAATGTGAATTAAATTCCTGAATTTTTTCAGGTTGTGAATGAATGTTTATTTATTTTACGTCTAGAAGAGTTAAAAAAAGTGTGACGTGCCATGGGGAGAAGTGAATTGTGTGCACGTTTTCAAAATTCTGTGATCCCTACCTTAAGGGCGTTGTGTTTACAGAGAAAGGTTTCCATGCGTGCGTAAAAAGGTTTCTCTAATATTTGTGAAAAAATTGACAGAAGAGAAATAGGCCGATAATTTTGAATTTAATTGTTGTTGTCTTTTTTGAGGAACGGCTTAATCTTAGCTGGTTTAAAAATAACAATAAAAATTAAAATTAAAATAACTTGGGTCATTGTAAATTTACTATTTTTGATATGGTTGATATTCTATTTTCAATAATAACCTAGAACAAGAAATTAAAGGAACTGCTATAAATGTGCGACTGGCATGAAGAAGTGTGATCAGTATCTGAACGTGCTGGGCCCCTCTGCCGAAAGTGAAATGGGATGTAGCGTTTATTGATCGGAAACTGGAGGACGCAGACAAGCCAATCTATCTCATGATTAACATTTAAAACATTTCACATGAAGCATGAAAATGGTACACCCCTACCTTCTCATTTCCCTACTTCGTCTCTCTCACCTCCGCTGCTATGAAGTCCCCCGCTCGTCTTCCAAGCGCCCTTCCGTATTCTTCCACCTCCCTGCTTAACCGCTCGCTCGTGTTTTCCCTAAGGAAAATACATCAGCGCCCTGCAAGTAAATTGCACCCATACACCGTGCTGAGCTGTCGCATCAACCTAATCTTCGGGAGCAAATCTTTTTAATTAGATATTGAACAAGCTCCAATGAGTAATATGCACCAGAGTACTTCATCGACTGATCTGAAGATAAGTAGCAGTTTTAGGAGCACTTGGCAGAAGACAGGAAGCTTAATGATACAAGGAATCATTCCGAGGTGACTTGGATTTGGATGAATTTCGGATTTGTACTTAATGACTAAGAATTAAGTTTTTCTTACCTGAGGTCAAACGCCTGATCACACTCAAATGGATGGGAAGGAATCACACTCAAATCGTGGAGTGTGGGAGTGATTTCATAGTTTCGAATAAAAAATTGGATGTTTTTCAGAATGCGCAATCAAAAATGTACATAAAACACCTTTCTTGCGTAAGTTAAATCTTATGGTTATTAAAATTAATTCGTAAATTTCCACAAAAACTACTAACAGATCACCGTGCAAAATGTATTATGTAACCGTGCAAATGTATATTATTTGAAGAGGTTAAAAAATCTCCCCGCCTTTTTTATTTGCTTTTAATTAAATTTACCCTTTAGTTACTCGAGCTGGCATACTTTGTACGTCACTGGAACTGTTCTCGCCCTAGGTGACATCAGCACGCATTCTGACATTTGAACTAACCTCTCAGATAGCATTCAGCTGCTTACTCCTCGATACTCGGTTGCGTAAGATTTACTGCGGTGGTTAGACGATTGTATTTCCTTTGAAAGTGTCTGTTGGTGTACTTTCTACGCCGCGCGGGTACCAATGTAACTTTTCATTTTCTTTTAATTATTATAAGAGTTTTAAAAAATTATTGATGTAATTAAACTAATTTATTTTGTTTTACTATTAGGAACAATACAGAGATGAATAATTTATCGGAAAAGCAGATATGTGAGTACACGAGTAATCGTCAAAAGACGAAATTTGCGATGCTGCAAGTGATTCTGAGAAGGAAGTAGTGGCCGAGAGTGAACATGACACGTGTCCTGAGCTTGATTATGCTAGTGATTATTCAATCAGCTATTTAAAGTACAGATATGATTTCTTGGGTAAAAACAAGGTTATAAAGTGGAATAAAACACCTCTTGTCAGTAAATTTACAAAACCTGAAAGTCATGATAAACTAGAACAACCACAACAAAATTCATAAATTACTGTCACATTTGCGGGAGAGCAAAAGACTGCTCTACTACAATTACTACTACACTTACTACTAACTGCTGCTGCAAATTTGCAGGCAACGAACATTTCTTAAAGGCATTATATACAAAAATTGTTCTGAAGACAAATATGCTAGATTTTATATTATTATTATTATTATTATTATTATTATTATTATTACTATTATTATTATTATTTATAAATTTTATTATTGTTTAATTAATATTATTATTCAAATAAAAGTAAATAAAAATTATATTCAAATATGATTCAAGACATACAGAGTTCATTTTTCTTACAAAATAGGCGGAAACTTGCCTGACAAAACATAGCGCGAGTATCTAAGGGTTAAATCTGGAGGGCCATAAGGGTCAATTCTTGGATCAACAGATTGCAATCCTTATGTGGCTGGATTGCTTAGACGCGATATTTCATCTTCAATTCTAACTTACAATGATAAAAAAAAACATCTATCATTTTATCCTGAAGATGCATTCTCAGCCTAAGGCATGTTGAATACTGATATAAACAAGATTTGTGAATGGTATGCTGCAAATTGCCTTGTTAATATGCGTCAATAAGTAATTTGTTTGAGGACCCAAAAAATCGTCTTGGAGAGTCAGGGAACATCTCGATCATTGTCGTTGGAACTCTAGGGCATACTGACAATGATACTCAAAATTTGGGCCTCTTTTTAGAATGCTCTTGACGCTTCGAAAATTGCTCATAAGCGACTCGTCAAAACGATCGAGAACGTTGTACTTGTCTCGTAAGTTATATATTACAAAATTAAAATTATAAAAAAAGATACTTTGGGTGGCGATTGATGGCAACTGGCAAGAGTATGCCGCAAGCCCGAAAAGCCCAAACTAAAGAAATTAGAAAACTAACTAGTACGAGAAAGTCTATGCCATTTTGTTGCACCACCGGTTAAAAATTATTATAAACGTTTCGTCGTATATCGTATTATCACTTATTGAACGGTGTAATTTTTTACACTGAGATCGTGACTTCTCGTAACGAGTTTACTCCGAAACCGAAAAAGATTGATGAACGATAGCGACAAACGAGAGACGAAAAGTATGGCATTAGTTTATGTATTTGGAATGACAATTAAAAATTATGCGTTGATCTGAGTAAAGAATGCGTATAAAAGATAGAACCTCATCACCCAACTTGGACACACCCAGCAAAGCATCAAAATGTCAAATTAGTGCTGGGCAAAAATGTAGTTTGGCATAAAATGCTCTGAAATTTACGCGTTATTCACGGATGTTTAATGTAAATAGCAAAGATGCCTAGATCAAAGCCTCCTTTGCGAAGAGAAGCGTCAAAAATTCAAGTTAAACGTGTTTACCAAAAGAGTACTTTAGTATAAAATGAGTTGAACAGAGTCAAGGATGTTTTATATTAAACGCGTGGGCTAAAGGTCGGAGCCTGACCGAGTCGTTGGACATTCTTAACAAATCATCACTGCCAACGAGTTAGAATACTCTACCCAAGTACCGCTACCGCTACCACTACTATAATTACTAAAACTACCACAACCACTACTAAAACTACCACAACCACTACTAAAACTACCACTACCACTACTAAAACTACCACCACCACCACCACTACCACCACAACCATCACCACCACCACTCCCACTGTAGCGTCGTGATGAGTAAAAAACACAGGATTCTCAAACATATACATTTGTTTTGTACATAATATACACGGATAACTTAATATTTGTAAAAAGCATATTTGAGCATATATATCATCCGTGTGTCGTTTGCGGAAAGCAGATGATGATTCTCATAACAACTTTCATGTGTTGATCCGCACCATGGCAATGTGTTGTCATGGTCGTCAGGCGGAACCGACTCTCACAAAGAGATGAGAGAGTCTACGACGTTACACCACTACTACTAGTGGCGTAGCGGCACTGGTTACCGCGTACGTGCGGCTGAAATTATTCGCCGACTGCGATTGACGCGCATCGTTTTGACCTTCGAAGTATGAAGCAATATGTATCTTACAGTGCGGTGATGTGTACGTGTGCGTAACGTTCAGGGTGGATGGTGTGCCGTGCAAAAAGTGGAACTGTGAAGCTCAACAGGGTGCGTCTCACTCTCTCCTAGGGAAGCGGACGCTCAACACGGTGCGTCTCGCGCCCCCTAGCGGAGGGGATGCAGCCCAAGGTGCGTCTCGCGCGCCCCTTAGGGAGGATGCACAACACGGTGCGTCTCACTCCCCCCTAGGGGAGCGGATGCTCAAACCGGTGCGTCTCGGGCCCCCTGGCGTGGATGCACCACAGGGTGCATCTCGCGCGCCCCTTAGGGGAGGGAATGCACAACTGGGTGCGTCTTACTCTCTCTCTCCCAGGGGAGCGGAATTTCAGCACGGTGCGTCTCGCACCCGGGATGCACCACAGGGTGCATTTCGCGCGCCCTTTAGCGGAGGGGATGCACAACAGGGTGCGTCTTGCGCGCCCTTAGGGGAGCGGATGCGAATAATATCGCATCTGACACGCCACCTAACGCACCAGATGCAATGACGGACGCAAGGGCCGCGCGGGAGGTACATTCAAATGCTGAGCAAAGCAATGGAGAAAACCAAGCCAAAGCCAAGCCTATTTGTCGAAAATGATAGCATATCTGTGCACCTTAGAAAGAAAATGAGTTTTCTTATTTTTATCTCTCTATTAAGAAATGAGAAATTAAAGGTTCAATGTTAAAGAATGCCTGCATGGCTGCAATGTTAAAGAATGCCTGAAATTCATCTTTGTCCGTCGTTCAATTTAAGAACTTTCGCACAATATGGCAAGTCTGTAGGATTAAAGTTTTTGGATGGTTTTGCACATTCCTTTTGATAATCTTATTTTTGTAAGACCTGAAGTAAATCGGCCCATCACCACTTCTGTGGCTGAGATGATTATTGGCATTATTTACACCTTATTCAGATGCCAAACATATTGGATTTCTGCTGCCAAATTCTGGTATTTAGAAATCTCCGATTTTATCTTATTGAGGTTGTTTCTCAGTGGACAGCGTACATCTATGATTGTTGCATACTTTCGTATTGTATAGATAAATACTATGTCCGGGCGATTATAATCCACAGTTTTATCAGTGACAATAGGCCTATCCCATTAGAGTACTATTTCACTATTTTCTTTAACCGATGAAGGTATATATTTGTAAAATGGGGGAAGGTTCTGAATTAGGCTATAATTTGATGTCAATTGTTTATGGAACATTTTAGCTACTTGGTTGTGCCTCCCTGGACATGCAGTGTTGGCAAGAACTGTACATCCTGCAATCACATGGTCGTTTATTTATTTATTTATTTATTTATTTATTTTTACGTCAAAAAACAGTTAAAAACTGCGCATGACGTGCTATGGGGAAAAGTGAATTGTGTGCACATTTTCAAAATTCTGTGATCCCTACACTAAGTCATATACTACTTAAATTTTGAATTTTGAAAGGAGAAAAAACAAAAACTCCCATGTAGTAAAATTAAGAAATAAAATTTTGATTTTGAAAGGGAGAAAAAACAACAAAAAGTCCCATGTAATAAAATCTATTTTCCAGGATAAATAAGCAATAAATTTTGAATTTTGAAAGGGAGAAAAAAAAAACAAAAAAACTCCCATGTAATAAAATCTATTTTCGAGGATAAATAAGCAATAAATTTTGGCTCTTATTACTTCCTGCCGCGACAACATGGAAACGATAATTTGAATAATTGTATTTCCCACTGAATTCTAGAAGACGTGCACAGAAAATGAAGTTACATTTATGTCCAGAAGCAAAACAAGGGGCCATCTCAGCATTTGCTCAATGGATCAGGGAAACTGGACGAAAAACCTGATCGAGATGGGGGTCATTGACCCGGAAGCTGTAGTACAATAGTTGTTACAGATTGTTTATACTCATTTATACAGTTCAAATGGTAAATAATGCATTATGTATCATTGGTAAAATTAATGTTACTTTTCTTGTGATGCTCAGTATAGTCTCTAATTGTATAGAAACAGTTATGCAGCAGAAACGATTTCACTTGGGATTTAAACTTTTCTATTGCATTTAATCGTTTAATGTCATCTGGCAAAGTGTTGTAAAATAATGTACATGTATTGTATGTGAATTTTTTGTAATGAGCTGTTGATACTGTCTCCTGATGAATATGATTTCTACGTCGAGTGTTATAGTAATAGACTTCGGCATTTTCTGAAAATATATTCCCGCCCTTGAGCAAGACTTTTTACAAAACCACTGATTCGTAAATAAAAGACACGGTAATGGTAGAATTCCTAGATTAATGAAGAAGTACATGAATCACGTGGGTGGGATTTGGTTATTATTCGTACAATTCGTTTTTGTAATCTAAGAGTCTGAGAGCTATAAGATGTATTTCCCCAGAATATTATGCCATATCTCAGGCGGGAATGAACATTCGCGAAGTATACACAACGAGCAGTATAAGGCTGACTCAATTTGCAAGAATTCTGAACGCGTAGCATAATGAACTTAATTTTGTGTTCAATTCATTTAAATGGACGTTCCATTTAAGGTTTGACTGAATTGAGAGACCTAAAAATTTTGTTGCCTTAACATCAGTCAATGGTACACTGTTTATTTTCAATGAAGCACAGAATTGTTTATTTGAAATGGAAAATTGCATTAAAACCGTTTTCTTTTCGTTTACTATTAATTTGTTATTTCGGAACCAATTTGAAACATCTGATATTGTACTATTTACTGTTTCTTTATTGCAAAGGATGTTCGTATCATCCGCAAAGAGAACTGTTCTTCCGTTTCGAATCGTCGAAGGCATATTGTTTACGTAAAGTAGGAACAGAATAGGTCCTAAAATCGATCCTTGAGGAACTCCACATGCAACGGGCAAAGAGTCGGAAAGGTGCGTACGTAATGTTCCATCATTCCAGTAAGGTATTTCAACTCTCTGAGATCGGTGTTTAAGGTACGAACATAACCAATCTATGTGTTCACTAAATACCCGCGTCACATATGTCAGCGCTTTCAGGTGATTATGGCTCTTTGCAAACAGTTTAAGATCATCAATAAACAATAAATGGCTGATTATGAAGCTAGGATCTCTGAGTTGAAGTCTGTAGCGTAGACATTCCTTGTTTAGAAGCTGTGATAGGGGGTTTATAGCTAACAAAACCATAGAGGACTCAATGAAGCGCCTTGAAATATTCCTCTACGAATATCAATCTTAAATGTACAATTCTCCAAATTAATCTCCGAGCACCAGTTTTCCATTAAGGCAGCCAGCAGGTTTACAACCTTTGTATTAATTTTATATATTTTCAAAATGTGTATCAGCCATTCATGGGGTACCGAATCAAACGCCGTTCTATAGTCGATGAAGCACATACTCAAGTTTCGGCTTTTTACCTCAGCTTGTTTAATGATTACACTGTCTGCAGTCAACTGTTATTTGCATCCAAAGGTACTTCTCATGCATCCTTTCTGTTCCATGCTGATGATATTGTTCTGATCGCAATGCATGTATATCTTTTCGTGTAAATCTGATGTTAATAACTTAAGGACAGAGAGACATGTTACTGGCGTGTAATTTTTGGGATCTGATTTAGGAACACTTCTGTGTAGTAAGTAATACCTTGCGTTAAGAATTTTGGGCACTGATCAGGCTTCTGAAGTATCTCATTATAACTATTTGAAATCAAGTGGTGTAACGAGAGAAAATACTTCAACCAAAAGTTCGAAATATTTTCAGATCCCCCTGATTTCCAATTTTGTCATTTCTTAAGACTTCCTTCAATATTTTCGGTGGTAATGTGGATTTCAAACATTTCTGGACGGTTGCCCATCTTTTCCTGGAGTTCAGAGAGCCATGATCCATCATGATTGTAGCTTGACGGGTTGGTCTAGATTTCCTGCCAGTATGACTTGAATTTATAAAAGATCAACTTTCTCCTGGCTATCAGCTTTGTGTTCCACGTTCCGATAGAATACTTTCTGGTTCATCTCAAACAACATATTTTGTTGTTTACACTTTGAGCATTCATTGTATCTTCGCAATCTACCACCCTCAGTTTTGAGCTTTTGTCTAGCTTCATCATGGTACAGGGTTAGTTTTTGTCTTCACTCGGAGTCGTTGATGTTGATTTGCATTTTATGTAGGATTCTATTAGTTTTGGAGCGTCATAGACTTGACTCCCTGCTCTAGAGAGACGAGTTGCAAGGTATGGGGACGAGGGAGCCAAATATAGGCTTCCGAACAAAGGCCACCCTTCGGGAAATTCCAGAGGGTAGGGGGCTTGTAGGTGCCGGGCACAAAATTGCAGCGTCGGTGGCGCTCGCCTCAAGACGAGTGCCTGGGGGACAGATGATGTAGGAGATCATGTGACTCAAGACAATATTAAGGTGCCCGGATCGGGTAACGTTTTTCGGTTTCCTCGCGGCCAGACCGCCAAACTTGTCCGGCCAAGTCTGTCGCGGTAGTGCTGTAGGCACGAGCAGGTGTTCGGGGTTCGGACACGGTAAAGTATGCTCTATACTTCAGGGCAGATTGTCTGCCGAGGCACACCAGGTGCCGAGTTGCGAGTCGGCCGAGTTGGCTAATCGCAGGCGCGGCCGCAAGGCGCGTGTTGGGAGGGGGGCTGCCGCGAGTAGCACCGACAAACGCCTTAGAGTGAGGTCTGTATAGATACTGTAAATATTTATTGTAAATAATTTGTATATGCCCACTCTTGTGTGTTCCTTTGTGGCGTAGATCCGTACCCACGACATTATAATTATATGCTTTACTCTTCTACTTATGTTGTTTGAAAGAAATGCATGAATTATATTAATCTCTGTTCCCAGTTTAACAATACATTCTTCCAGTCTAAAATGCCATGCAGGTTTTCTCGCTTCCTTTGTGTTGCTCGGTGGGCTATTCTGAATGCGCTGTCCATTAAGATCAATTACAGCAACTGCAGCTGCATACAAGGCAGTAGGTGCGACGGGAATGGATTACTAGGTAAAGGACAACGGTCAGCTGCTCCGGTTAGTCGGCTCTTACGACAGGGGGAGATCCCTTGGTACTATTCTACTAAAACCCCCGACACAACACGGGACTTATTATTATTATTATTATTATTATTATTATTATTATTATTATTATTATTGTTATTATTATTATTTTTGTTGTTGTTATTGTTGTTAATTTACACCAGTAAGTTGTGAATTCTTGAGAAAGAATTCAATTCATTCATGGTGTTTAATGTTTGATTTAGCTTCATACGTAATGAAAATATTAACGTCTGTTATATTGTTTACTTTATTGTAATGGTATCTTAACCTTCATAAACAGACTCAGTATTTTTAACGGCAAAAGTCTGTCTGTCTGTTCCACGCTAGCGGATAAAAAGGATTAGCGAATAGCAGAAAGCGCATAAGTAGGATTTTCACCAAAATTGATATTCCCCAATCGATCTCGCTGATGTTGTGGGGTCTTGAATTTAAAAACGATGTTTAAATTTGGGGGGGAGGTACTTTACATGAAGCCCTTGAGCCATTTTCAATATTTTCAAAAAACAGTCCAAATTTTTTAAATAATTTTTGATGTCGGACAGCGTAAAGCAAGCTAAAGAAAATTATGCTGATCTCAGTATCGTGGAATTCTCTGAATTTTTCGAAAATTGCAAAAGTTACAAATATTGCGAGAAAGTATATAGTGTCACCAGTTTAGAATCTTTAATTATGCTACTTTTACCATCGCAACAACATATTTGAAGTAATATGCTGAATGAAATATTTTCAATCTATTTGGGAAGAAATGAACAAATTTTAGCTTATATAAAGATACTTGACTGTATGAAATTTTCATTTCTTTTTGCACATAAAATACACTGAATACTGCGGAACAATAGTTAAAATATGTCTATCTTCAATATTATAGTTGTAGAAACACACCGAAAAAAATTTTAATATTTGCAATTTTCGTAAATTCAGATATTTAAACCAAATAGAGACCTGTGCTGTTTTTAACCTTTTTTGTATTGCACGCGTGAAAATTCACGCGTACAATACAAAAAAGGTTAAATACAAAAAGGGTTTAATACAAAAATGGAGTCATTTTTTAGAAAATTTGGGAAATGTTGAAGCGTTATGTAAAGTATTCCACAAAATCACAATTTCCCATTTAAACTCTCAGGGTCTCGACTTCGCGCTGATCGATCGGGGAATGTCAATTTTGGAATCAACCAAACGAACCGCTTAGACACTAACGTTTACTATAGGGAAACAGAGTATCAAGAAACCTCATTTCAATCGTTCGTCTTAACGAGTATCACCTCAATTGACCAGAAGACGTCACACGCAGAAAAAGAGACGAGAATTTATGACGTTGCTCTTGGAAGGAGCTGCGCCGCTAGACCTCGGCATAAGCACCTTGTCTGTGGCAGGTTGGAAAGTGGAGGACTTCCGAGCCAGAGACGACGAAGGCAGGTTCTTGTGATAATGAGCGGAATTTAGTTGCGGCATCACGTAGGGCTCACAATTTAAGGCCTGTTTTATGTAACGATAATCCACACAGCAAGCTTGTGAACAAATTAACACCGCACACAATATCCACACAGGGGCTCGGAGTAGTCGCACCTCGGTCGAGCGGTGCTCCGTGTGCGTCGCCCTCACCAATGACCCCGTTCCAACCCCCGCCCCCGCCGCCCGCATCAGCATACGCGCCGCTGGCGCAGACTGCAAGTCTTGTTCTGATCCCTTTAAAAATGTACTGTGGCCGATTTACGTGCCAAGATAAGCCTACTACGACCAGGCGTCTACACCTCGAACAGTCAATAATGCGTCTAAAATGTGTTTTCTTAAGTCTATTTAACTTTCCTTTTTAACCCTCAACCCCAGACGGGAGTCGAAATAACTCTCTTCTATATTTTATTTTATTATTTTCACGTTTTATTATTTCCACCAGGACTTCAGTACCTTTAAACTAGCTCTCCATTGTTGCGTATGCGGATTGTTGATTTTATACATCTTGATTTGTCAGATTTATTTCCTGTTAAAAGTAGCTTTGCGGCACCGAGTCAGTTTAACTCTACGTCTGTGAACATTAGACAGGAAAATCATTGCTTGTTGACATTATCGAAGGGGGCATGAACGTAATATATTTTGTTATGTGAATTATAATATATATATATATATATATATATATATATATATATATATATATATATATATATATATGAGACACTATCCTTGGTATTATCTTTAAATTTTTCTCGTTTAGCACTAATGCCATCAGTAACAAGGTTGGATTTCATAAAAATTCTAGCTAAGGAACTAGTTGCCAAGGAGTTAGAAAGAAGATAGCCCATCATACGTCTTCGACAAGACATCAGAATTTCAATTAAGAAAATACTAGGTAGAAAAGAGAAGGAAAGAGGAAAAAATGAAAAATTATCAACAGGAAATTACTGTTTTATTTGTCCTAAGAAACTGAAGACGAATACGAGAGTTAATTTGTTGCTCTCGTAAACATGCGCTGTGTGGATAATGTTCATCAACAATATGTGCCAATCGTAAAAGCAATAAAGCATGAAAATAGTTATAAAATATTGTTAAATATGTCTAATCATTACATTCATTATTAAATATTTAATGTAATAGCTCTAACAGAGATGCAATTAAAAGCAAGTTGTTGTTGTTATTATTATTATTATTGTTATTATTATTATTATTATTATTATTTCAGAATCCTTTTAAACATTGTTTATTATTATAAAGTAATTTCACAATGTGCTCAAAAAAATCCAAAAAGTAAATTAGTAAGTCAAAAATCCTCGAGAAAGCATGCGGAGTCAGTTTGACTCCATGTCTGTAGTTGCGTAATATAAATTCAAGTCTGTAGTTACGGGTTAATCCTGAAATAGCAAAATCGTCCCCAAAGGAACGCGTGACTGGGCGCATAAAACTGGCCTGCGGGCGTTGGATCCCTCCGGCTGTCCCGCACAGCTTAAGTACATTTTAAAGTAGTAGGCGCATGAAGACGCGCCGTGCGTCCCACCCGCGATCGCTACATGACGGCATAAACAAAGATAATATCTTATAATATTATTATACAAGTAACCACCTAATGGGACAGTGGACCCGTTCTAGGCACTTCTTCGTTTGCGGCTGAAATCTGCCAATGTCGCCAAGTGTGTAGGAAGAACTGATCGGCGTAAAGGTGGTGGAAGTATTGCGCCTTTGCGGAGACGAATTGTGCGACGGAGGGAGAGGCAGAGGAAATCTTCCCGAGGATCTCGGACTTGAAGCAGCTGACTCTTGCTATGGTACTTTCTGCGACTATCTGTGCCAATGGCGCGCGAGCAGGCTAATCACACTCTTCTGGGGCACGCCGCTGCTCACCTTTGCAACTTCGACATGCAAACTTTAAAGCGGTTGCCATTTTTAGACACTCAGGCTGACGCAGCTGTTCCCAACTTCACTAGCGTTCATTTATTAATATGTATTAATTTTCCGAATGTTTGTTTGCCGTTTTTTGTATCCGTGTAATTTAACTCGGTTAACCCTTCAGCGTGGGGAACTGAGTGAACCTGGTAGAATTTCAAGGCAAGTTTTAGGCTAAATGTACAGAAAAATACTTGTAGGAAAATTCAATATATCATATTGATAGTGGTTTCTGAGATCCCATTCTGTGGACATAATGCAATTGTTCATCTCTCATAAATGAATTCTCTGTGTACCATAATGCGATGTAAACATTTCAAAGTTGGCTTTAGTGCACCCAGTTTGTTGATTGTTGGCTCCCATTCTGATCCATGCTAGTAAGGTCGGTTCTCATGCGGTCTCCGCATCGAAATGCGGGATGTTGAAAAGTGTGCTGTTTTGCGTGTTTGGCGGGGTTTGACAGGCTTGGGCAACGGTATATTCTGTTAGCAGGTTATTATAAATCATGTTCGAAAAAGTTCAAGTTGCAATAAAGTGCAACTCTTGACAATGCATTGTTTTGTCTTTATAAATGCATGGCTTGAAAAATGAAAATCTATTCGATTTGTGGCGTACAATAGTGATAGAGATGGACAGATCACGCTAATTTAAGCCTATATTGACAGAGAATTGAGTAATTAACTGAAAATATTGAAAATAAATATCTATATCAAATGAAAAGAAAATTAGTAATAAAATTAGACCTTTATGCCAATTTTTTTAAAAGAAAGTTGGTATAAAGATAAACGTCGAGAATATCATTTCTGAAAAATTGTGTTTTGACGTAAGGCTGACATCATATAAAGAAAAAATTAATGCCAATATTTACGTCTGCCAGTCAGCATAGTCTTCATTTTTGCGAAAAATGAATTTGGACAAAAAAGAGGAAAGCTTCGCGGTGGTCATATGAATGCAGCACGAGACAGCATTAATTGTGCAAGTGGTGAGGATTGCTGCACATCATGAAAGAAAGCGAGAAAACTGTTTTAAAAGAGTACGGATCGTAAATAGATCAACAAAAGTGAGACTGCATTCTTAAGACAAAAAGGATTTTTGTACACAGATGAAGCAGTG
Organism: Teleogryllus oceanicus; assembly: GCA_964035755.1. Taxonomy (NCBI): domain Eukaryota; kingdom Metazoa; phylum Arthropoda; class Insecta; order Orthoptera; family Gryllidae; genus Teleogryllus; species Teleogryllus oceanicus. The sequence continues at coordinate 159,369,594 of CAXIVR010000001.1, forward strand.
GAGATTGTTTTAGAAAACAGTTTAAGTAAGCAATTAAATTTGAATAAAAGAATAATATACATTAGATAACAATTTAAGGTAGCAAGAATATTTGAAACAATGTAGTATCTATCCTGACTACAAAATTTTTTGGAATTGTAAATCCATATGTAGTAGTAAGTCATCTGGTATTACTACAAACTAGTGGCGGAATTTATTTCAAAATATTTTGAAACACACAACGAAACGAGTAATTCTCTAGAACAATTCATTCTGGATATGGACTTCATGCAAAATGGCAAGAATATTAATGTTAAAATTGATTGTAGTTATGGTTTGGAAGTCAGTTTGTATTGTCATTGCATAAGCAATAATTCGATATTCCTGACAATCGACCTAGGGCTTCGTTTGTAGCCACTCTGGTATTTCTCTTTTTCAGTCAATAAATGACGCAATTTGAAAACACAGAATTACCAATAGGTTATTTTGGAGAAGAGAGGTCTAAAACATGAAAAGAAATTTACAAATACGATGGATATTTAGATATTTATTTAGTCAAAAACTGTATGTGACGTATGGGGGAGAAAATCATCTGCGAATGCTTTCTTGAGTTTCAGAATCCATTCGCAACAATTTAAGTATTTATAGTTGAAAGATGAAAAAATAATAGTAATAATAATAATGATAATAAATTTAAAAAGCGAGAGATTAACATTTCAAAACCTAGATATTTTCGTTTCCGAGTTATAGAAAACTTTTTTTTTTTCAACGGTAAACGAACTGAAGATTAAATTTTTCTCTATTGCTAACTAAATAGAAACTCACCCTAAGCTCTACTACCACTACAAGCAAAAGGAAAGCTCAGTACAACGTGCGCATAGTGAAGCTACATTAACGTCCAAAAGCAAATTAAGGAGCCATCTCAGCATTTGCTCATTTGGATGTTAAAGTGCAAGACAAAGTGGCAGGTAGAATAATTTTAAAGACATTTTCAACAGACCAATCACCACTTGTTGGCCAGTGATTTCAATTGTATCAGCAGTAATAGGATTAGCTTTTACTGTATCCTGAAGTAGGAAAGGAGGAAGATGGCCAGGAGGAAAGAGTGGGAAGAAATACTTTCGAAAATATGACTTCGAAAGAAAAAAAAACAAGAAAAAAACCGATCAAACATGGAGGATGATATGTAATAAAGGGATCATGATCATTGTTTCAGAAAATAATTAAGATAGAACAGAGAGCGTGTGTAATCTACATTTCATTGTTTTTTATCCAGACACCAAGTTGAGTTTTGAATTTTCTCAAGTTGCTCTTAAGATGCGTAGGTAGTGAGTTCCAGTTTCGAATTACTGTGACAGTGTAAGATTTATTATATGACACAGTGTGGTGTCGAGGTATGCACACCAACAATGCCGAACGCGATCGCTCTAGTGTTAGCATTTTAAAGCTTTTAGACATGTGTGTTTGAAGGCCGTTGTACAAGATTTTATGCAGAAGCAAGAGGCTATGCAATATTCTTCTTTTTTTCAATACAGAATTTTTGTCTGTCTGTAGTACGCAGATTTTACTTACGAAGATCGAATATGAAACAAATGCATGCGTTTTGTGCTGCTTGCAACTTCCGTTGTGGCTTGGTTTTTAAGTCAGTGAGCAAGAAATCACAGTAATCGAAATGGGGCATAATTAGTGAATTAATCAGGTTCGTACGTGTGTTTATAGGAAGGAGTTCTCGTACGCGTTTTAGGGAATGGAGATCTTTGAAGACTTTTTGACAAATCTTTTTGACATGTGTAGTCCAGCTGAGAGTGCTGTCTATATGCATTCCTAGGTTCCTTACGTCGTTACACCAGGGTAGAGGGAAGCCATTTATACTAATGGACGGAAGGGTTTTATCTAATTTGTTGATGGCGTTGCGGGAGCCTATCAGTAAACCTTGTGACTTATTTGGGTTTAATAAAAGTCCTAAGGCTGCGGTCCATTTATTGAGAGCATTTAGGTCCTCATTTATTTTCTGAACTAAAGAGTTAAGCTCCGACGAATGTCCGCTGACATATAGTTGATGGTCATCTGCGTACATTTTATAGCGGCAGTATTTAAGACATTGTCCTACGTCGTTTACGTAAATTAAGAATGCTAAGGGTCCTAGTTGATGGTCATCTGCGTACATTTTATAGCGGCAGTATTTAAGACATTGTCCTACGTCGTTTACGTAAATTAAGAATGCTAAGGGTCCTAGGACTATTCCCTGTGCAATACCCCGGGTGGTTCTAATGGCACTGGATCGGTTTTCACTTGATACTACGACTTGTTGACGATCCGAAAGATATTGTGAGAACCACCGTATCGTGGGTTTAGCGAAGCCCAATGCTTTCATTTTCTCTAGCAGAATATCATGATCGACCGAGTCAAATGCTTTACTGAAATCTAAGAGAATAAGTATTGTTAGTTTACCGTTGTCAATGGCGATTCTGGCTTCTTCAATTAAGCTTAAAAGCACAGTTCCTGTACTTCTGCCTGATCGGAAACCATGTTGATGTTCACTTAAGAGATTTTTGCTGTCTAAATAGTTCGTAATTTGATGTCGTGCAATTTTTTCTAATACTTTAGAAATTGTCTGTACTCAGGAGGATTTGTTGATTTAGGAAGAGGAAGAGGAATGGGGAAGTGTTCACTGCCATGCATGTCACCAAGGACCGTCTACTCAAAGATGGCTGGGAGAGATGGACTACAGAGAGCCAGATCTACGGACGAGAAAGTGTTTGAAGACCCAATGAAGGACATGACAAAATGTGTGCTTTCACTAGTAATCAGAAAAATTAGGTTCTGGTTATCAATAATATTTTCAAAAATATTACCTCTCGGGCAGGTCTTTGTGCCACCAATGAGGCAATTCTGGGCATTAAATTTCCCCCCCCCCAAAAAGAAAAAGGACAGGCAACTGAGAAAACACATCTTCGAGTTCTTCTTGTGACATGGCTTGGTCGGGAGGGATTTCCATATTGCACACCGTTAGTAAAAATTATGGTAGGTGTATTCGAGCGCATACGATTTGAAAGCCGCTTTGAACGTAATGTTCTTCAGAGAACCGGGAGTCACGGATAAGAACGACACCGCCGTGAGCAAGAAATTCACCTTGATGAAACCAATGAAAAGTGCTAAAACCGAGAAGACAGAGGGGATAGTGGAGAAGAAGATGAGTTCCTTGCAGGCAGCCTATAAATGGCCTATGGCGAGAAATTATTAAATTCAATTTTCTGAATGTGCACGAAATCCGTTTAAATTCCACGAGAGAGTCATTGTAGAGAATTATGTCTTTTGTATCTTTTTTCTTTCTCACCTCCTGGAAGGTTGTAGAGAGTATCCCGTGGTTCTCCTAGTTAACAACCGAATCATCCTGGCTGCTGCTAGAGATGGTCGTCTGTGTCACAGATTTACCGTTTTTGGCCCTGGTAACCGAGATTTACGGGGGATCGAGGATCGCTCGACGTGAGTCTCGGGAGTAGAAGTGAACGGGACTTCAATGAAGAATTTTAGTTCGGAGGCGATATCTGACACATCGATTTCCATAGGGTGCTCAGTAGAAGTCATCGCTAGCTACTGGAATTTTTGCTATATTTTTTATACTTTGTAGGTATTATCACTTTCCACCTTGAATGCACAATGAATATTCAAGGAAGTGTGCGGGCGACACCTGACAACTGAAATGAGTTACTGGAACAGAAGCACGTTGTGTTTGGCAACGTGCTGTTTCCCCCGAGGACTTAGGTTTAGGGCACTGGAGAAGGATCGTGACAGGTCTACTGGATTTCTAGCCTGGTGTCGACGTTTGGCCTCATGGAAGGAAACCTTTTCGGTGACTGATCTTCTGAATCTCATTTTCCCGGAGGAAGGTAGGGTACTAATTGGAGTTGGCTGACTGGTCGCCTTTACAATTGACAAAGTGCGGTGATGCATGGTTGTGGGTCGTGCACTGATGTACCACACTTCGCACACTGTGCTCGCCGACATAAATTGCTGCTGGATATGCCAGAACCTTTGTCACTTGAAACAGTCCAAAGGGTTTGGTACATACTGTCGCACATGGAGGGTGTAGAAACCACAACTGATCCTCTCCGGGAGGAAGGACAGATACACGTAAGGATCAGGGTGGAAGTAGGGATCACTTTCCCTTTCTGCTTCCTTTTGATCATTTACACTTATGTGAGGCCCTGACCCTTGAAGAAAGAAAGAGAGAAAGAGAGAAAGAAAAGAAAGAAAGAAAGAAAGAAAGAAAGAAAGAAAGAAAGAAAGAAAGAAAGAAAGAAAGAAAGAAAGAAAGAAAGAAAGAAAGAAAGAAAGAAAGAAAGAAAGAAAGATATTTGTCACTCTCTAATCAAAGTTCTAGCGACGTAGTGGTAACCACAATCTTGCGTAGATTCACGGTTGGGTGAGTCGTCACAAGCCCCAATCTTCATTTTTTGTATTTTCTCATCGTTATGTGCTTAAGAAAGAATTCCATTCCTCCGTCGCACGACAGCTTGAAACATCCCGTATGTTTCCTCTATGGCTCGCGCCAGACGGACAGAACTTACGTTTTTAAACGTTTCTCTTCCTCGGCGCATGGTAATGAGAAGGAAACGAGGATTTTTTCAGTCTGTCTTCCGTCTTCTTACTGTCTTTCGAAAAGAAAACATTTAAATTAACAGTTCATTCCGCACATCTCATCTGTTTAGAAGAGGGAAGAGGGGGTTGGTGGTTTGGTAACCATACGATGGATACTAATTCATCTCCGTGCTCTCCACCCACAATGCAATCCAACAAGGGGACACCACTGAGGTGCCAGGGTTGACACAGAGATAACAGAGATATAGTGGGGGGATGACATAGCGCTTCCCCGCCATGGATACCCCCCTCCCGCTCACCCTGAAGATCTAGTCCAAGCCAAGTGATCGGGAATGTGTTGGCTCCCGACTGTCCGTCTAAAAGAGTCCGAAGCCAAAGCAAGTTTATTGAAGCTTACAAGGAATGTTTCCCAATTAAAACCGGATTCAAGCTGATTCTGATCCTCTGATACCTAATTCAGCCATATAATGATCATCACATGCACTTGCAGACGAGATAAAAATGATATTGATCCCCGGTAAGTTCAAGTGCATGTCTGTGTGGTCTGAGACGGCCTATTTGCGGAAAAAAAAATCTATCAAATGTTAAACTTTACCAGTTATTTTCCTCATCTTCAGTATATTAAATTAAAAAAACAATATATTTAGTTCGATTTTTGGAGCAGGTAGAATAACCCAAACCATCCTCTCAATTACACTCTCAATTTTGAACAGTTTATGATGATCGGTGTGCTCGTGGTATGGAATGATGTAGTGCCTCGCAGATATTAATACGTTGTCTGCCATGCGAGACCATATGGTCTCGTAGGTCTCTCTCTCTCTCTCTCTCTCTCTCTCTCTCTCTCTCTCTCTCTATATATATATATATATATATATATATATATATAAATACGAGACCATGTGGTCTCATGCGTTTACTTGTCTTACATGATATTATTCGATAGTGTTTCCACCTATCTGCGAGTTTTCAACTTAATTAAAGTATACAATGATTACTTATTTCCACATATTTCGGATGTACATCATTTAGTTCCCTTTTTCCCGGTGAAGGCTCGAGACGTCTTACCACTAGAGTCGTTCGCTCTTGCTCGTAGAAATACGTTTCCCGCGTAAATTTAATTTCTTGAAAAGAAAAATCATGCTCTATAATGAGTATCGGCTGTTTTCTTGATCTACTCTGGCAGAGAAGTCAAGGCGTTTTAGTCTCCTGCTCTTAAGAATGACAGTGCAAGATCTACGTTATTTGCATGTTCTAGTGTATGTGCTGTTTTCTTCTTCAAAATGTCAGAAAGTGTCGGCTCTTGCCGTACGGTAGTGAACGATAGTGAAACGAAAATTGATTGAAGAGAGATTAGATGATACAGAAATAGAAACATTGTTTGATGAATTTCATGTTCTTTCAAATATTGGTGTATCACCAAGTGAATTTGAACTAAGCTCAGAAGACGAAACTGATTCTTCAGATGAACTAACAGACATTTCCTCCGCTAGTGATAATTATGATGGTGTGCTCGACTTTTCACCAAACAGCGGAAATACTGAATTCCACAGCTGGGGTTGTGTTAGAGGCTGTGAGAAGAATATTTCAATGCGGGCACAGAAACGTGGCTAGTGAAAACATGACCCCGTGGGAATTGTATCACAAAATCATTACAGATGAAGCTATTGATATGATGGCCACAGAAATCAATAGAAATGCTGTGCAAAAGGCAGAACTCAAAGCAGAAAGTCGCTATAATTCATGGACCCCGACAAACCAGGAAGAAATGAAGCTTTTCCTGAGCCTGAGAATTTAGATGGGCTTAGATTAAATGCCTTCTTTGAGCAACTACTGAAATAAGGCTCCTGTGTACGAAAAAATAATGTTGCTCAGAAATCGTTTCCAGAACATTTTGATATTTTGGCACTTGTCTCACAATGAAGATTTCAACGTCGGTAAGTTGAAGTAAATGGCAACACTACACGTCAACCTTGATATATTCTGTAAACGAATTTTATTTATCTTCAGTTCTAAATTTCATTTACAGGTAGGATTCACAAAATTTAGCCATTATTAGATCTGGCAATGAAATGTGCAATATGGCAATGCAGAATATGGCAATGAAAACGCCGGTAGATAGTCTTGTGCTAGACGAATCAATTGTTCCCTGGAGAGGAACATTAGGATTCAGATAGTATCTAACCGGTAAAGTTTACAAATATGGTGTACAAGTGTTTAAACTTTGTGATAAAGGAGGTTACACAAAAATGTATTCCGGAAAAGGGACGACTCATCCAAAAGTATCTGAAAGTGGACCTACTCAAATAGTAATGAGTATGATGGCTACGTACTTGAATTGTGAGCGAGTTTTGTGCACAGTTAATTCCTATTCTTTTTTGGAACTCCATCTCGATCAGGTTTTTTGTCCAGTTTCCCTGATCCATTGAGCAAATGCTGAGATGGCCCTTTGTTTTGCTTCTGGACATAAATGTAACTTCATTTTCTGTGCACGTCTTCTAGAATTCAGTGGGAAATACAATTATTCAAATCATCGTTTCCATGTTGTCGCGGCAGGAAGTATTATTCTGAAGGACAACATGGATAAGAGCCAAAATTTACTGCCTTTTTATTCTTGAAAATAGATTTTGTTACATGGGAGCTATTTTTTCCAAAATTTAAGTAGTATGTGACTTAGTGTAGGGATCACAGAATTTTGAAAATGTGCACACTATTCACTTTTCCCCATAGCATATCATACGCAGTTTTGAACTGTTTTTTTAAGTAAAATAAATAAATAAATAAATAAATAAATAAATAAATAAATAAATAAATAAATAAATAAATAAATAAATAAATAAATAAATAAATAAATAAATAAATAAATAAATAAATAAATAAATAAATAAATAAATAAATAAATAAATAAATAAATAAATAAATAAATAAATAAATAAATAAATAAATAAATAAATAAATAAATAAATAAATAATAAGAACTTGCGAATTTATTATTGGGCAATGACACTCATTTTGTTGGTACGGTGGGAAAGAATAGAAAAGGATTTACTAAGGACGTGGTTGATGCAAACCTCAGGAGAAAAGGTGAAATAATTGCAAGACAAAATGACAGTGGAATATGTGAAATGAAATGTAAGGATCAACGTGATTTAATCATGATATCATCCATCATGATGTCACCCATCTCGATCAAGTTTTTCGTCCAGTTTCCCTGATCCATTGAGCAAATGCTGAGATGGCCCCTTGTTTTGCTTCTGGACATAAATGTAACTTCATTTTCTGTTCACGTCTTCTAGAATTGAGTGGGAAATACAATTATTCAAATTATCGTTTCCATGTTGTCGCGGCAGGAAGTAATAAGAGCCAAAATTTTATTGCTTATTTATCCTTGAAAATAGATTTTATTACATGGGAGTTTTTTTGTTTTTTTTTCTCCCTTTCAAAATTCAAAATTTAAGTAGTATATGACTTAGTATAGGGATCACAGAATTTTGAAAATATGCACACAAATCACTTTTCCCCATAGCACGTCATACGCAGTTTTTAACTGTTTTTTTACGTAAAATAAATAAATAGATGTCAACATTGTATGAACATCACATTACTCCAAAAGGAAAGAAGAATAGGAGAGGTGAAGAAATTTCAAAACCTGAAATGCTTATTGAGTACCACAAAAGGAAAGGCGGTATTGATATTGCTGATGATACCCTTGCATCTCATCACTCTGCTCACAGAGAAACAATTGGTACCATAATGTAGCTGATTATATGCTATTTGCATGTGAAATGGTAAATACACAACGTTTGCTTATCAACTCACGACCTGCAGGAGTTTGGAAAATGTCATTAGAAATGTTTAGAATTAATATTGTAAATACATTGTTGCCCAAATTGCTACTGAATCACGAACTCCTTCCATGACACATTTTCTAGACGAAGATACACTTTCAGGAAAGAAACCAAGAAAATTAAGATGCCGCAGCAAAAGATGCTTCAAGAAATTGAGGCAAAGCTTGATAGCAAGCAGGCTTACAAATTTTGTGTCAACCTACTGCAAGAGTTGTTCTGAGAGGCCATTTTTGTGTATAGATTGTTTTGAGGCATATCACATGAAATAAATAATTTACATTGATTTTCACATTGATCACACATTGATTTTCAATTTCTTACCACGCCCATATTTCCTGTATATGATAAATCTGACGGTGCTACTCTGAGGTGATTTCCTGGTCTAACAAATGCCCCACGATTGAAAATATCACACACATCTGGTGTGATGACGTATTTTCTCATGCATTTCCTCTCAGGACAGAGCATCTGACTCGCATTGTCGAAGTAATCTTTGTTTTCCGGTGACCACAATCTGCCTTTCAAAGCTATCTAATCAGTTCTCAGAATTGGGTCTCGACAACCACCTGACTCCAGATCACAGAGGAATCTCTTTTTATCTGTGCCACTTCTCATTGTCACCCCATCTGTGTCCGAAGGTTAAGCTGCTTCGCGTGGGCCGCAGTCTGCACCGCTAAAACACGTACATAGCTGAAATTCACGGAAGACATAGTCGACATATTCAGAATATTTCACGAGATCATATGGTCTCGTATAGTTTTAACATTTGCAAAACCTTCCCTTGCGTCCATACGGACTCGTATATTTTTATTAAAAGTTAAATTCTGTATAATATTAGAATAACATTGGTACAAGTTTCAATGTTCCAGCATGTTTAGTTGTGCCACAAATACCGTTGGCACTGACGTATAGAATGTGTAAAAGCACTACGGCACCGCGGTGTAGTACAGCGAGGATGCGCTGTGAACGTGTGAAGGTGAATTGAAGTTCATCGAGTGGGGGTAAGCCTTCATTCACAAGATGTAGGGGAAGCGTGGGTAATGATGATCACTTTTTTAAAAATATAATTTATTTATAAAGGTCGCATAAACAACTAGGTCTTGAGCGACCACAAGGTTGTAATACAGAGTCAGATATATTTACAAAGTATTTCTCTATGTTGAGTCTTTACAAAGTATGTTTCAATAAGTTACAATATGAAAAATACAGTAGGTTAATTTACATAGTATTATACATTATTGCGGATAGTTCAAACCCTTGACCTGGAGGAAGGCATCAAATAGATATTATTTTATTGGTATGAAGGTAGTTGAGTCTTTGAACATACATGGACACTTGTGTTGGTTTACAGATTTTTGTGGAGGTTGAGTTCCACAAGGAAATTGATCACTTTATTTTTCATTCAAAATTGATTGTATATTGTTTGGAAGATTATATTTTTTCCTTCATTCATTAAGATTTGGGCAATGCATTAATATATGTGTGATAGTGATAGGTAGATTACATGTTTCACAGACATTTGGAGATTCCTTTGTAATTAGTTGTTTGTGGGTCAGAGCTGCATGGCCAATTCTCAAACGCGTTAGTAGCACTTGATCACTTCTTATTTGGAGGTAGGGAGCATGGTCTTTAAGAATTGATTTCCTGAGATGATCCCTTTTTGTTTTTTCAATATAAATCAGTACGAATTGTTACTATGAACAAGAATATGCTTTTATATCACATGTTAGTTATTACGCTTATGTTTTCACTACAAAATAATCAAAATTCATTAAAATCCTCTCAAATATCGAGTTTCCCAAAATGTGCATGTGACCCCCATTATCCTCACATACGGGTAACGAGAGTTTCTAAAGAAATATGAAGCAAAATGAACACATTGGTACATGAATCAGAATTTATTTGGTTTACAATAATTGTATACGTCTAAGGTAATGTGACTCCCAGTCCGAGATCAGCAGGAGTGGTTAAGTAAGGTTTTAAAGTGTGTGAGCTATTGCAAGTAGCAATTCTTGCTACATATGTAAACAACACCAGGGGGCCATTTAAACTTATTTAAATAATAAATTATTTTGTCAATGGCAATCACGCTGAAATAATGAGAATCACCATTACCCCACAAGCACATTTTAATCATAACTACTCATAAACGTATGGAATGTGTAAATTACTCGCAAATGGTATCAAATGATTTGTTGAAGTACATCCGTTTGAAAAGAAAATTAATTCTTCCAGAAATCTCCAAGTTCACGCGATTAAGACCTTATTTTCTGCGAGCGATTTCTAACATAAAGCACTCACTTTCCTGGTGAGAACGCGATAATCGTCCATGTAAACTTCCTTTGGCTCGGCGATCTACTGGCTATAGTTATCAACTGGCATTACTTAATGACTAATGGTATGCAGAAGTATGTTGCAGCGTTTCAGTGAGGTTTGTTTACAATATTTATCGATAATATAATGCTGACTCCCACTTCCCCGTGACCCCCATTACCCCATTTTGAATTGAATGTATTGAATGAAGTTACATTTCATAGAAAACTCTTCTCTTGCGCCGAGCAAATAAAGGGAAATATATTGAATCACTTGTTTTGAACTAATGAAAAGTTTGTCTTCTGAATAAGCGTGCTAATCAAAACTTAGTCCATCGTCAAAGATCAATGCTTTTTTGAATTTTGATGTTGTTTATACTTGTGTTTGTTGAACAAATCTCTTATTAAAGTGTAGTTTTAGGAGCTTGCCAAATGGCAGTAAGACCACAAAAAGTCCAAAAGTAATCATACACGTCAGTTGTTACTTGTTAATTGAATTGAGTAAGCAGTTTGAGAGTTGATAGAGATTCTTATGCGCATGAAGAGGGCTCGGGCGCTCAGCATAATCTAAACTAATATACTGTCGCATCGATATTCAATTCGCTTCTAAAATGTAGGTAATTCATTTCGGCTTTTCAATTTAAAACCGCACGAGCGCGAGCGCACACACAGATACACAGACACCGTTACAAGCACATGCACGTTCTTTCATTAAAATGCCGACGCATTCTCTTTTTTTTAATCTTCTTCCTGCGTTTCTCCCCTGTCCCTCTCCGACTCACTCAACCCTCCGGCGTTCGTGAAACCAACCTTTTCAATAATTAAATGAAGTGAGAGCTGAATTGCACTTCTGAGGCGAGTTTTTAGGTAATGTATCTAAACTACATTATTTTTTAATGGGACGAATTTATCAATGTCTGCCATTACAAAATACAATTGTTTAAGAACATGACGATGTATTGACAGAACATGTAGTAGAGAAAACAGTTGTTTTTGAAAGATTCATAGTATAGTGATTTTCTCCGAAAAGTGTGACAGTTTTTGAGTAACACACTAAGAAAGAGGATGAAAGGCAGGAACGAATGTAGAGACTGAAACGCGGACCACTAACTTTTGGGCATTGCAAACATTTACCTCGAATCAGAATCCACTCGAAAGTAGAATAGCTGATAATATATTGGAATGATTGATTCGGAGCTTGTGGCGAGGCTTGTGACGGCTCGGAGGGACGGGCAGACGGAGCGCGTCCACGACGCCAGCCGCAGGCTTTCACTGGGGATGAAATTCACTTGAAACAACCAATTCGTATGAAGAGTCAGCTCACTAGCTATGCTTCAACACAATAATTATTGGGCCTGGATATTCGAGAGCATTGCCATCCAACCTGAAGTTTACATCAATTACCATCAAGTACCGTGCGACTTTTTTGCCACCCCGGTTGCCTTAAAACTACGTTGTGTTGGTTCTACTAGGACGTTGGTGGATACATAATGCCCCTGAGTCGTGCTAATACATAGTTTAAGAACAGCATTCTCATTACCGCGTTCCCACGATTTTAGTTCTTAATTTTGCATCAATTAACGTGTTCATGCTGCTCGAAAAATATATGCTGCAACTAAGTGGTCAGTAACTTTAAGGAACATAAAATACGTTCTGTAAGTAAACCGTAAATAAGGGGAAAATCATAATACTGCAAAAGCAATCTACAGTATCATGCATTGATCTAGTGCTATAGTATCTACTCTCTGACTTTTTTAGCTTTTGTATTTGAGAGAGAAACTAGAGGTGCTGCAGATTGGCACAGACTTTCTCGTTCTAAATTTTTCTAATTTCCTTGTTTTGGTCTGGCTTTAAGGTCGTGCTCCATTCTCTGGCCAGCTGTCATCTATCGTTGCCCAAAGTGCATTTTTTCACAATATTTCAACTTTTTGCTTTCCTAGTAGTACAACTCAATCATTACTTCAAGAATATTAGAGAAGAGAAACTCGACCTAAATACAAGTTTTCATTGAAAAATTCGTAGTCGTTTTTAAGAAAATGGCGATTAAGCTTGAGAAATTTAAGTTCTCTTTCACAGGCATCTTTGGAGTTTTCGAAAAACTTCATTTGAAGTCATTTGAAGCGCTTACACTCAAAAATGAAATAATACATACAAATTGATGGAAATGTACATATTAATGGCGTTAGATGTATTTCAAGAAAATTAAATTTGTGTAATTTTTGAAAGAAGAAAAACAACCTATGAATACACCAAAACGAACTTTACGTCTTAACAAATAGTGCAATTAGCATTATTTATTGGAAACATTTGAAGAAAAAATTTGGAGCAAGTTTTAAAGGTTTTTAAAAGACGAATTTTGTGCTCATTTTTACAGAAAATTGTTTTCGAGAAACTTTATTTGACATTATTTAAAGCACATGTGCTCATAAATATAATAATGTGAAGAACTTGCCTTAAATGTGAGTTTTACAGACATGGGGGACAAGTCAAAATATTTCATTTTTGAAATTTTGGAAAAACAAAAGAATACAGCAATATGGCGTTTATGTTACGGCATAGGGTTCGTTTGGCACTAACCTCACTAAAAAAATAATTGAGAGCCGATTCTGAGAAAATCTTGTGTTTGTAATTTTTTTAAATTGCAAATATTACACGCACTATTGCACAAAAATTACTGAAATTTCTATAAACATCTGCATGACCTGATTGAAAGAACTATTTATGCACAATAAATTTTCTTTTGAAGGGAATATTCATGATTTAAATTTTGCAATTTTCAAAAATTCATAGTTAACCGTGATATACTGACCTATGCCACCTTTATAACTGTAATTTGCTTTTATCTTACAAGAAATTTAAAGAAAAAATTGGAGCCGTTTTTGAGAAAATTTTGAAAATGTATGGGGTCCTTCATTTAAAGTGCCCCCAAATTTTAAAGAATGTTTTTCAAAATTTCAAATCTTTTCCTAGAGACTGATAGAGAGAGGATTTTTCAATTTTGAGATCGTACGAATGATTTAGGTGGTAGGAGTGTTCACGGACGGACGGACGTATTGCTTCCGATTGGTTTCTCGCCTTTAAGGACACACAAAACAGGGATTCTGGCTACACCACGTTTTAGAGTATTTTTTCTCTTAATTTAGCAGCTGGTTGTATGCATTTTTTCGCCACCAGAGCCCGGCAATGATTTTTTTTCCGCTGAAACTTTTTTCGCGCAGCATTACATAAATTTCTCTATACTACGTATATTACTCTGTATATACGTACGCGTACGAGACAGTAACTAGAGATACTACAGGCACAGACTTTCTCGTAGTAAAGTTTTCTAATTTCCTTGGTGTGGTCTGAGATAAAGGCCTTGCTCCATTATCTGGCCAACTGCCATCAATCGACACCCAAATACATTATTTTTTACATTTTTTCAACTTTTTGCTTTCTTAGTAGTACAACCGAATTATTCCTTCAAAAATATTAAAGAAGAGTAAAAACTCGTCTTAATTAGTAATTTTAATTGAAAAAGTCGTTGTCTTTTTAAGAAAATGGCGATTAAACATTACTGTAAATGCGAAATTGAATCTCATTTTCACAAGAATTTATTGAGTTTTTTTTTCACGAGATTTTATTGAGTTGTAATTTTTGAAAAAACAAGAATACACCAAAATTAACTTTACGTCATATTAAACAGTGCAATTTGCACTATCTACTAGAAAAATGTGAAAAAAAATTGGGAACCATTTTTGAGAAAATGACGTTTGACCCTTTCTGAAACCACGGAATTTTGAGCTCATTTTAACACAAAATTGTTGAGTTTTCGAGACTCTTTACACGACATTATTTAAAGCATATGTAGTTATAAATACAATAATCGAACGAAATCTCCGCTAATGTAAATATTAACTGAAGAGTCAAGTCAAAAATAATTTTTTGTAATTTTTGAAGAAACAAAAGAATAGAGCAATAGAGCGTTTATGTCATCTTATAGAGTGCATTCCTACCAAAAGTTTAAAGAAAATATTTGGAGCCGTTTATGAGAAAATCTTGGTTTTAGTATTGTTTTAAAACTTCAAATATTGCAGGCAATATTGCGCAAAAATTACTAAAAATTTCAAAAATTGTACTTGACCTTAGTTACAAACTAATTATGGACAATTTTCGTTTTAAGAAAAAATCGCAAATTCAGTTTTGTGGTTGTAGGAAGACGCCGAAAAAATTTTGTAATTTTCGAAAATTCAGTTAATCCTGAAAATGGGACAAATGCCACCTTTATAAATGTATTTATAACTCTTTTTATAACTCTCTTTATACAAACGTACAAAAGTACAAATGCGGCGATGGAAGCTGTCAATAACTTGCTGAAGGTGGATATACAACAATCGACATCGCTCGAGGAAATGGTAAGCTATGTTTAGCGTAGCCCTTGCTGTTGTTCAGGGACTTGGTAAACCTGTAAAGGATCAATTTGAAACATTGAAAGACGCAGTACCGTTTGCTAAGCCCCCCCCCCAGGTCCCTATGGTTGGGACGTATTGAGTGCAAGATCGAAAGCTTCCGGTAAAACAGGAACTCTGAAAGTCTTCTTTACAGCTCCTGAGAACGCAACTAGAAAGGTCTCCAATGCAGTGAAGGCGATTGGACGAAAGATGAGAATTCGAAGAACACAGCCGAATTTAGAGAAGGGGCTTCGAGATCAACTTGAGTATCTGAAATAGCGCGTCGCAGCCCTTGGGTGTCGTATAAGAAGATATAAAGCAATGAAGCGAATACAACAAAAAGCTATGTATTCATACGACCAGAAGAAATATTTCAGGCAACTCGAAGATCAAAGAAAGTTGCCATAAACTACTTAAAAGCTCCGAGATAGAAGAATATTGAATTAATACATTGGATTAATACATGACCCGTAATGATAGAGCTTACTGGATAGCAGAACGGAAAAGAAGTGTTGTGATATATCACAAATGTGCTCGCCTAATATTACACAGCCAGATATTTTCATATCAATCAGGAAGACGCAGAATTAGAAAGCACCAGGTACTAATGGGATACAAAACTTTTGGTGGAAGTATTTTCCATGTACTCATGCGGTCCTGGCCAGGTGGTTTCATGGCTCATTCAACGATCCAACTACCATTCCGGCGTCTTTTACTGAAGTAGTTACATTTATGATAAGCAAGTGTAGCGATCCTAAGGCTCAGAGTAACTATCGACTTATAACTTGTTTCCTCACAGTATATAAGATTTTTACATCTGTGATAGCTAGTATGCTGAATATCCATCTGAAGGCCAACAATCTTCCGGCACCATAGCAAAATGGTTGCCGAAAGGGGACTCAAGGGTGCAAAGAATTATTTATAGTAGACAGTGTTGTAGCCAGTCAAGCCAAAAAAGACACCGCAAAATTTCTGTTGGAAATCACTCGACTATACCAAGGCCTCCGACTCAATACCTCATTCGTGGCTTTTGTAAGTCCTTCGCCTCTATAAAATAAAAGCCCAATATGTGAACCTAATCCGACAGTGCATGGCAACTTGGCGTACAAAGGTAAAAGTCATTTTCTGAGGCAACTATAACCATGGAACTGAGATCAAACGAGGAATTTTCCAGGGACATAATATTAGTCTCTAATGGCTCTCCCTAGATCTAAACCCTCTCAGCAGAATGTTAAGAGATTCAGGAATGGGATATGAAATCACCAAAAATACCCATATCCTTGTTAATCATCACTTCTACGTGGACGATCTCACGTATATGTCAGAGATAAGAACCAGCTTTCATCGTTGCTTGAACTTGTAAAGACCTTCAGCGATTCTCCTTGTATGGAGTTTGGCATTGATAATGCGCTGCAGTGCACGTGAAAAAGGGAAAACTTCTTCAACCGGACAATCCTTGACTCATCCTGATGTTTGACACCAATATCCAAGAGCTTGGGCAAGAGGATACTTATTCATATTTAGATGTGCATCAATTTTTGAGCGCAAGTGAAGCAAAGAAGGCATTATATTAGGCAGAAATGAGGTATTATATTAAAAATAGCCTGGCAAAGAGTCACAAAAATATGTAAATATCTTTTAGATGTAAAGAACTTCGTATCAGTCATCAACATTTGGTCAGTACTTATGGTTGTCTAAACATTTGGTGTTTTTCACTCGACAACAACTGAACTGCAGAAGCTTAATCGAAATGTTAGGACCACTCTTACCATGTACCGCATGCACCATCCCAAAACGTCAGTGGCAAGACTTCATACCTCGGAACAAAGGAGGTAGAGATCTTCTGGATTTTGAGTCCCTGTGCGCGAAACAAATCAACAATCTTCGCAAATACTTCCTTCAGAAAACGACGGTTGTGCATGAAGTAATTTGTGCCACGGACAAGATTTTTACTCTATTGAATCTCAATCAAGCGGACTCTGAGAGACCGTGTATCACCAAAGAAAACAGGCTGAGGGAATGGACCCAGAAGCGTTTGCATGGCAGATTTCCTGCTGAGCTCAAAGGGAACGCTGTGAATCATCGTCAGTCTCCTGGCTAACAAAATCTGGCCCCTTTGCTGAGACAGAAGGCTTCGTCAGGACGAAGTAACCTTCACTCGCAATTACCAAAGATATGTGATTGGGATATACGTGTAGAGGATTGCTGCGACCTTCGCAATCAACCAGGCAAAACCCTCTAACACCTAATGGGTGGGTGTTCTGCATTGGCACAAACAAAATACATGAGTCGGCACAATGACGTAGCTGCGGTTGTCTATCAGACTCTGGTTGAAAAGTTAGATATGGTAGAGAAAGAGGTCCTATACTACACGTTCAAGCCGGATTCAGTTCTGGAAACGAAAAGGTGGAAGATGTGGTGGAATGTTCCAGGCATCACTGATCGCAGGGTCGAAGCCAACAGACCTGACAAAATACGGGTCAACAAGTTTTCACGGAAAGGGATTATAGTCATAGCTATCCCTCTAGACCGAAATATATAGCCTTGAGAACTGGCACATTCAAACCATGCCAAAAGGCTGTTCTCATTAGTACTGCACGCATCTTGAGGAAGTTTTTATTGATATAACTTCACCTAATTTGACCGTCGAATCCTGACGGCTCGAGTTTGCAAGCCAAGCAGGCACCTTGGTTCTCCAAAGATCCCATTGCCGCCTGTATTGCACCTTGCTAAAAGAGAGACTTGATATATAATAATAATAATAATAATAATAATAATAATAATAATAATAATACCGGTAGCGGTAACTCAGTGCATCAACTGATGTCACTGCAGCGCCTCTGACCGGGAGGTCCTAGGTTCGAGTCCTGACGGCGGCAGGATTTTCGACACTAGCTAGATCGAATTCAGTCGCTGTCTGAGGAGAATTCTACGGCGGCTGCTCTGATCGGTGTTTTCCTTTCCAAAGTCGCTGTCTGGAGGAGAATTCTAGGGCCCGGACCGCTCGCGGGCAGTCCTTCCTCTTCCTTGTCTTATCCTCTCCTCTAACACATACACTTACACTGATATGCACCACACTACAACATATTCCGGGAGACCGATCAGGAGCTTAGACCGACTGGGGCGGTGCCCCGCTGGTGGGAGAGTACTGGTTAGGGGGAAACCCCACTAGCCGACGGTAGGTCGGCGCCGGGTCTCGCCATCCAGAGGGGGAAGATCACTGCCATCTCCCGAGAAAAAAACCTGCACTACATTAATGACACTAATGACCGAAGCAGGTGACGCGCCCGGAAACACGAAAAAATCAATCAATCAATAATAATAATAATAGTAATAATAATTATTATTATAATAGTAATAATAATAATACAAATAATAATAATAATAATAATAATAATAATAATAATAATACAAACTCATGCAAAAAGGCAGTTGTTTTTTCAACAACAAGGATAGTGCAAATATTCATGGGTAAATATTCATGTATTATAAATTCTTTTTAAAAAAAATTGATGTATTGTGCTTTGATTTTGTATATCTGTACAATTCACTCAAATGAGCCAATAAGGTAAGAAAATAATAATAATAATAATAATAATAATAATAATAATAATTATTATTATTATTATTATTATTATTATTAAAATAATAATAATTTTGGTGCCGACCCGATCACTAAGGCAGTATTATCGTAGTGATCTCGGACCGAAGGAGCGCGATTTCGAATCCCGCCTCGAGCATGGTTGAATTTGTGTTCGTCCTTTCACCCCTTATCACCATATCGTTTCATCTTCTCAGTGATCATAACGTCAACTTCAATATTGGTCGCTTATAACCTACATGTTGATGCGACCTTAAATAAAAAAGAAATTGATTAGGTCAAAGAACCCGGAGCGGGATTCGATCCCGGGCTTTTTGGTTTACGTCCAGCTGCTCTAACCTCTTAGCTACCGAGACAACCAACCCTTTGGAAATTTTTCACAAGCGCGATTATCGCTCCTTGTATGTATGTAATTGTCACCTTGCCCGTCACCTTGTTGGATAGCTGTACGTCTGCGGAACATATTCTCCGAGCGTAAGCGCATCCAACAAGGTGACGGGCAAGGTGAGAATTTAAAAAAATGGTTGCAGAGTTGTCTCCCTACATCCCTAAATTACAAACAGTTTTAATGAGATACCTCAGAAGCCTGATCTGTGTCCAAGATTCTTAACACAAGGTATTACTACCCCAAAGTGTTGCTAAATCTGATCTAAAAAACTACATGCCAATAACATGTTTCTCTGTTCTATTGAAGTTATTAACATCAGTTTTACACGCATGCATATACAGACATAATGATATACATGTATTGTGATCGGAACAATGTCATCAGCATGGAGCAGAAAGGATGCATCAAAAGAAACTTTGGATGCAAAGAACAGTTGACTGTGGACAGCGTAATCATAAAACAAGCTGAGGTAAAAAGCTGTCCAGAGAAGAAGCGCTCAGAAAAAAATGTTCACTCTATCCTCCTTACTACAAAATCTTCGAAGCAAAACATCAATGTTATCCGGATAATTCGGCAGTTATTCTGATTCTTTGGCTCAAATTAGCCTTCAGAACATTCATCTCACTTTAATGCGTTTGTGCAAAATCCAGGAAATAATTACTAATATTTTGAAAAATTTTGATGGAAAAACTGAGAGAAATCTGCAGATGATTTGGAAATGGGGTTGTGATGGAAGTGGAGATCACAGCACCTACAAGCAACATTTCTCGGAGGCAGAAACTGTTGCGTCAGATTCGGATCGTTTCAAGCGTTGCCCCCTCTGCAAGTGTCCGCAAGAATAGCACAATCTGACGAAACTCTCTGAGACAATCTTTAAAAAACTTTCTACTCGGTACTGCAGACTGCTCCGTTTCCAATTCATGAAAGAAACGTCCGCAACAATCAGGGAGGAGTTTCAGCGGATAGAGAAGGAGATAACACAACCCACATTTGTAACAATTGATGAATACAAAACTGTAGTAAAACGCATTCTAATTAAAACAACGGTAGATGGTAAAGTTTGCTCCAGTTTAATGAATAGTTCATCCCAGCAAATGTTATATTTGTGGTGCCTCGCCAAAAAATATGAATGATTTAGAGGAAGTTAAAAATGCTGACGAATATAATGATCTTACAGAAAGTGAACCATCCATAAGGCGCAAAGCGGCACGAAGTTGTAAGTGGATTAGATATGGTTTCAGAATTTTACTCCATTCTTTTATTCTTATCTTTTGTTTTGTTATTTTAGGCCGCATCAACAGCTGGGTCATTAGCGACCACTATTGACATTAACGTTATGATAACTATGAGAGTGAAACGAAATGGTGATGATAAGGGGTGAAAGGACGAACACAAGTACAACCATGCCCGAGGTGGGACTCGAACCCGCGACCCTTCCGTCAGAGATCACTACGACACTCAATGTTTTGTACTTTATGCTGTAACTACAAAACATATTTTAGGATTATTTCAAATTTAAGAAAAACATACTCAGCGAAGTGTGTTTAATCAGACTACTTTTCGTATTATGCCACGTCTTTTAAAGCAAAATACATTTCGAAGGCGTAGCTCTGAGTTCTGCACGCGCCTGCTCGTGGGAGTGCCAATTACTAGTATGGTGAAAGTTTAAAAAATGTTTATTTAGTGCTGCCTCATTCTGTTTGGCCAAAGAATGACTGCCGTTTATAATTGCGACAAACATCTACACTGAATTTTTTCGCTAAATATTGTTCCAATGCAACCATCAGATTAGACGTTATTCATGTGTCAGTTTATTTAGATTAATCTTCTAAGTATCTGAGCCAAATTTCGCATTTCTGCACCCTCCGGATTTCGAGAAATGATTTTTGTCCACCTAGCGAAGCAAAATTGATCACCGTGAGGCGGTGCCTCGTCAAAGGAGATGCCTAGAAAGGAAACCACGCGAGCCAACGAGTAGGCCACGTCCGCCAATCACAACTCGCCATTAGACGTTCTTGATTTTTTTGGCTAGCGATCGGAGTAATTGAATTTTCGATGTACAAGAATGTTCGGTTTCCAATGCCAGTTTGTATCTCCCGAGATTTTTATAATCACGGCTTCTGGATTGCTCACCCAGCTAAGGTAGCAAATTCAAATATATACGACGAAGAACACATTTTTGGATGACATTTTAAAATTCCTCCCTTTCCAATATGTTTTTAAATATTTAAAAGTATTCATGGAAAATTTGGGAGCAATATTTCCAGTGGTGCGAAAACTCTGGTTTCTGTAACACACACAGACTCGTGACTCGCATTTATAAACCCATACACACATTGCTCTTCATCCCATAGTACGTCACGCTGTTCTTAACTTTTTGACGTTAAATAAAATAAAATAGATTTCGTCAATGTCTACAATATGCATTTTAAGTAAATACCAGACAGAATATATTATAAAGTAAAATAGTTGTTAGACGATTGTAATCCATTTAGAACGTATGGTATTGCAGTTTTTCTGTGAACATGACTCGCGCATAAAAAATGCGTAGGTTTTTTTCCAAACTGAACCAACTCCTGTCGATCTGGCTGCACTCAAAACTCCGCGATTTTGAAAAAAAATCATAAATTTTTGAGGGCACTATACATGAAGCCCCTAGGACATTTTCAACATTTTCTCAAAAATTGCTCCGAAATTTCTTTCAATTTCGTGAAATGATAGGCTGAAATACACTTATAAAGGTGTCGTAGGTCCGTTTTTCACTGTTTACTCTGAACTTTAGAAAATTGCAAACGTTTTGATTTTTTTCGTTATATTCCCACAACTATAATATTGAAGATGTTGATTTTTCCTTCAAGTACATTTTTTCTCCACAGTTAGCTCGTTATTTAGATCCTCTACATTTCTTTGAAAATTTTTGCACATTGCGAGAAATATGACAAAAACAGGGTTTTCTAAAAAATGGCTCTAAATATTTTCTTATAAGTTGTGGTTTGAATGGTGCTAAATCTACTCTATCAAATGACAGACGAATTTGCTCTATTCTTTTTTCCCAAAATTACAAAAATGTAATTTTTTGACTTTTCTTTCATGTCATAAATATCTACATCAGCGGCGATTTGTTCATATTATTGCATTTATGAGAACATATGTTATATATGATGTTTTATAAAGTTTCTCGACAACCCAACACTTTTCAGAAATGCTCGAACGCTATTTTCTCAAAAACCGCTCCAATTGTTTTGACTTAGTAAGTAGTTGCCAGCCATTGTGAATAGCGGTATCAATGCATAACATAAATACACGTCACAACTACTTTTTGGATCTGCTTCCAATTCTATAGCACTCCAAATTTTCGTCCATTCTATAAACACCTCTCATGAATTTAATATATTTTCTTACTGTGTAAGGTTGCACAATGAGAGCTTTCTTTGTCTCATTTGAAACCCATCTAATAGCAGTTCTTAGAGGATGAACTAAGTCGCTAGTACTCATTGTATGCACTACAATGCGGTTGCCGTGTCATTCCAAATTCAGTTACTACTTTTATGAATTCTGTAATCGAAAATGCTTATACTTTTTCCCTCAATATTTTAGTTTCTTGAAGTGGAATTTTTCAGTTTGATTGCTGTGTATTGTTCCAGTGTAGCTTAAACCCAAAGGGTATAGCCGAATAAGGCGGCGAAAAGTGCCCTCAAATCAAATCGACAATGAGGAACTTTTTGAGGAAGAATTCTTCATTATATTTTAAACGAGACGGGAAATTTCGTACCCCATATTTTGGAATTGTCATAAGGCCATATCGTCAATGATTCAAAAGTTACTTTTGTGAAAATTGCGATGGAAGACATATATCTCCCTGTTTAAATTGATGCTGCGGTCTACAAAATATTAACTACCATATTTTTACGAAATAATATGTAATATTTAATCTTCTAGCAAAATGAGTCGACACTTTTACTGTTACAAACTTCATGAAGCATGTATGTTTGAAGTATGTATGTTTGTAAAAGCTAAATAGCGCTCATAAAAAGAAGAATGTATTTGGTGGACAGTATTATAAATTTGGAGATAGATTTTAGAGTGAGTGGTAGGACTCCGGAAGAGTTATCGTGAACACGGCGAGAGGGGGCTTCTAATGTCCCATACCATACATCATGACGCTAGTGTTCCGGCAAGCATTCTCCTGGGTATATTTCCTCTTTCCGTCAGGTTCGGATATTGGAAGAGCGCGGGCTGCCGAATACAATCGGCCTGCGGGAAGTTTGCCATTCGATACCCGGTAACCAATCATGATGATTGAGGCTGCCGGCAACTTGCCTTATACTGTTTCAGAGCAGATACGAATATCATGTATTTCGCACAAGCACGCTTCATCACCGACACCCCACCCTCTGAACGCGCCGTGCGCAATCTGTTTTGGTAACGCCATTGATCGCGCATGTGTGGCGCATGTGCATGACGACATACGTAGAGAGAACGATGGCGGCGCCGGGGGGCAGCAGACGCTTGGCGATGTTGAGTGACCAACTCAGCAGGCCAGTTCCAAGGTAAACCACAATGCTAAAATCACTTATTAATTTCTCGCCTTACTTCGGAAGAAGAGAACAAATTGTAATCATGCGCAGGAAAACGAATTTTCGACAGTAAACATTTTATTACTGGGCAATGATAATGAAAAAAGAGATAACTTCTATTTCTGTATCGAGTAAATGACTTCCTCTAAAACGTTGTGTAGGTAGAATCCTCATTTTGTGGATCTTTCATGCCAAACAATTAACGGCAAAACATGTATGTCCGTCCGCCGCCTGTATGATTCTGTATGTTCTGCAAGAAGCCTGTGTCATTCTGTACGTCTGACTCCGTCTCTCTATCTGTCCGCCTCCGTCCATTTCTGTTGGCAACGCTAGCGCCCAAACTGTTCAGAATATTATCCCCAAAATTGATATTTCTCGACAGATTTCAAAGTTCTGCAATTTTCAACCATAATTATAGATTTTTGGAAATCCTCTACATCACACCTCAACACTTTCAATTGTTTTATTTTTTTGTTTATAATGTTTTGTTTATAATAAATAGTTTATAATGTTTTTAAAAAGCTCCATATTATTTGACTTTTTCAGATAGCGCAAAAGACGCTCAAAATCACTCACTTTCTTGGAATCCTTTGCGAGAACTGCAAATTTTCAAGCTTTTTTGGCATCTTAATTTGCATTAAGCCATTTACGTTATTGCGGTGTGTGAAGTTGTTGCATTGTTAAGATGGTGTTAAACAATTATTTATAGGAGGAAACATGAGTTACACAATTTATGAACGGACGGAAGATCTAGACGATTTTTACAAAGCATCTTATACTTAACAATGAATTTGAAATATGTCTATCGACCATAGGTGATAGCCCAAAAAGGATTACAGTTCTGAATTCAGTACTAAAAAGGCTTCTAGATCACTTCCTGTACATGTGGGAATCAAAAACACTGGTCAACAGACCAGTGTTATGGATTCAATCTCTAAAAATGCTCGACTCTATCATTAATACTGCAAGCCGTCTAAGTCTGCGGCCTTCCAGCACTACCAGTAATTTCATTGTTGAAGCTGGATTGCTTCGTTTCGAGTTGCGACGCAAATTATTACGCACGAACATTGTTCGTATTCTACTTTCCGCTCCCCACTCAAACCTGCAAACAAATATATCTTCAGTTTTCCCAAACAAAAATATTAGTTTCTCCGAACCATTGTTACGTCGTGGAAATCTCACTACAAATCACAGACAAGAGCTCAACTATATACGGAAATTTATTTACAATATCATTTACAAACAAAAGTACATTAAAGTACTTATATACAACTTTGGTAGACTGTGCCCGGATCGCATGAGCGATTCCTAACTACCTACAATGAATTGCGTGACTCATGGCCCTCACCACTAATCGAAGACCTACGCACACAGCGTGACCACAGTCACAAGTGGAACTGATATTCCACTACGGCTTCCCGACACTTGGGGCCCCCAGGAACTCGCTCGTCAACGCACCAGCTTGGGCGCAAGTTTCGTGCATCCAAACGAGGTCCCCCAATCTTTTCAAATCCCAAGCCCGCGACTCGTACAATGACTTTTATACTCTCAGCCCACAGCACTCGCGACGTCATACTTGCGTTCGCGCGGCCACCAACATCACGTGATCGCCGCGACGTCACGCGGTTACGTCACTCGACGTGGCTGCTGCTGCGCCTATATTCAGAGAAGTACTCAAAAAACTTCTGGAGTATTCTAGACCTGCGTTCGGGGCTTTTCCAGCCTCCGTCCGCTTGCGACATCCTAACGGCGTCTGTCTGGGCCCTAGTACTAAAGTTAACGCGCGTACGCGGCGCCATACTTCCCGCCTGTAGTGAGGTTCGTTTTCAATGCGTTACACTATCCTATAACACTGAGGGAATCGCTTCTAAAATATCATGAAGAATTCAGTACTCAAAATTCATTCATTCTGCCCATGTATCTGCACCCTATTTCTCCAATGCAATAGTACGTAGCTAATGTTACATGATAGCTACCCTAAAACTAAATTGCCCTAATTTCAAATAATACAGTTCCGTCTATTATAATCTCTTTATTCACTCATGAGTGTGAAAAATATGAAGATGGTGATGAAAATTGTTCAGTTCTGGCAAAATAAATTAACCGGCCGTCTACAGCTGCGTTGCAGGCTTCGGCCTCACAAACAGCCGCAGTCAATCTCAAAGGGGGAGAAGTGGCCTAGCAAATTTATGCCGTAGAAAATGGCGGACGTCTCTAGTTTAGATGTGGCAATATTTGCAAATAAAAATACATGGTAAATCAATGTATGCTTTCACGGCCGGAATTGTAGTCAAAGTTTTCTTCCGGGCTGAAGGGCCGTGGTCTATTGGAAAACATATTTCCAGACATTTCGTCCGCAACGACGAAGAATCCTCTTTGATGGTTCTCCGATGGCTAACGACAGCCATCGGAGAAACTTCAAAGAGGATTCTTCGTCCGAGACCACATCGCCACTGAAGATGTCTGTCGTAATTGCGGACGAAACGTCTGGAAATATGTTTTCCAATGGACCACGACCCTTCAGCCCGGAAGAAAACTTTGACTAAAAATACATGGGTTAAAACACTTTTATTAACATGAAAGTAAATACATTGGAATATAGATATTGAAACGTATTGCGTTTCTGAGTAAACGTTTGTACTTTGAATTTTGCGGTCGCCATGACCGTATCCCGACGACTTGTTCGGAACGAGTCAGGTGAGGCAGAAAAAAGGTGGGATCCAGAGCAGGCAGTTGACATGAGAGAGGGAATGGCGGCGGAGCGCGTGTGTGGTAGTGGCAGTGAGAGACCGGAGTGAAAAGGAATCCAGCCGCAACGATCGTTCAATCGGGACAAAAGGGGTGAAAAGCAAGGCGAATTAATACGTGTATTTGAGTGAAATAAAAAAACATATTGATTGGACAAACTGCATCTGTGTGGATCGGAGAGAAGCGGGAATACATGAACACGTGAGCGGCAGCGTATCCGCGGGGGAAAGAAACACTGCGATTTGTCATCGGGGCTCTGGTAAACAAATTTGAAGGTGTTGACAACTATACCGAGAGATACCACGAGTCAAGCAATGCCTTCAGTATTGATGCGGTATGAGAAATCCCTCCTGTGATATGTGAACAGATAAACCACGTGCGCAACCCGGTAATGTAACGTAGTACAGTAGTGTGAATAGAAATATTTCGCGTGCGGAAGGTAAACATTACAAAATTGTTAGAAATCATTCCCTGTGAAATATCCGTTGTTGAACAGGTGGCGAGGGGCATCGCCTTGCAAGTCGGGGCGCGGTGGGAATCTCGCAGGCGATCAGAGAGGGGCCGCAGGTGCTGAAATCAAGGTCACGAGGCGGAGCGAAGTGAAGGCGACGCCCCATCACGCTGGCCAGCTACGAACCAACGAACGGGAAAAATCTGATTTGCCAGGAAATCGTGAGAATGTTCCCAAACGGGAATTATTATTACCCAATTGAAGGAGGGAGAAGACGAATGTGTAAGAAATAGAATGTCGAATTTTTTGTAGCAATAGATACGGCAAAACCATGTGGTAAGGCAGAAGGTGTGTTTTAAAAGGATATATTATTATCTGGTAAAAATAATAGGTAAATGTTACATTTACCAGGAGGGGTACAATTCAGTACGTAAAAAGAGAGCTCCCGTATGACATAAAAGTGACCGAAGCAAAAAAATAACGTATCGACATTCTTGAAAATTAATAGTGAATTTACCAAGGTTTGTAATATTTCAATAATTATCAATAACTAAGTATTTCATTTTTGTTAATATTGTTTTGTTAAAATAATTTATAATAAAGTGTTAACGTTCTTTAATATGTGTTTTTCATGTTTGTGCAATCTCATGAGCCCTTTCACGAGAAAGAACACCTGTCCCCCTTTTTAGCCTAATTTTGTTGTAATGAACCAAATCTGGATCATCACAACTGGCGCCCGAACAGTCTAGACTTGTGTATTTGAGAAATGTGGCTATGGAGAATTTGACCAAACATTGAAAACGTATGATACGTGTAAAATTATCAGTGCATATTGAGTGTAATGTGTAACTATAATGTTTTATAAGTCAAAAATGACTTCCTTAAGGGCGGGATTATATTTTCAGAAAATACCGATGCCTATTACTATAACACTCGACGTAGAAATCATATTCATCAAGTGATAGTATCAACAGCTCATTACAAAAACTTCGCTTACACTACGTGTATATTATTTTACAACACTTTGCCAGATGACATTAAACGATTAAATTCAATAGAAAAGTTTAAATCCCAAGTGAAATCGTTTCTACTTCGTAACTGTTTCTATACTATTGAGACACAAGGAAAGTAACATTAATTTTAACAGTGATATTTAATGTATTTATTTACCATTTGGACTGTATAATTCTAAACAATATGTAACAAGTATTGTATCGCAGCTTCTGGGTCAATGACCCCCATCTCGATCAGGTTTTTCGTCTAGTTTTCCTGATTTATTGAGCAAATGCTGAGATGACCCCTTGTTTTGCTTCTGGACATGTAACTTCATTATCTGTGCACGACTTCTAGAATTCTGTGGGAAATATAGTTATTCAAATTATCGTTTCTATGTTGTCGCGGCAGGAAGTATTATTCCTTGACGAAGGACATAATGAACAAGAGCCCAAAATTTATTTCTGATTTCATCTTGAAAATAGATTTTATTACATGGGAGCGTTTTTTATTAACTCAAAAGTCAAGTAGTATAGGACTTAGTGTAGGATCACAGAATTTTGAAAACGTGCACAGAATTCTCTTCTCCCCATAGCACGTAATAAACAGTTTTAACTGTTTTTTGACGTTTAAATAAATTATTATTATTAATAATAATAATAATAATAATAATAAGAAGAAGAAGAAGAAGAAGAAGAAGAAGAAGCTAAAAATGTGATAGGTCTTGGCATGAATTTATTATTTAATTGTGAACAAGGTAAAATTTTAATGTGTAGGTGTGGAGGTATGGTTCAATATTATGAATATTAGTGGAAAGTTATTGGTATTGTTTGTGGGAAAGAATAATTCATATTATTAATATTAATAATTCATAATATATAATATTAAGGCAGTGATAAAATACTTTTGAGGGAGTTGGAATGAGTGCATTGTTTACATTTATGAATAAGAAGAATTATATGTATGAATATGCAGGTCTATGAATAATTGTGGGGTGTTAACAGGAATTTGTTTTATTTGTGAATCTGATTGAATTATGGATGTAGTAATAGAGGTACAAAATAACTTATTATTAAGCATTTATTAGTAATCATTTATTGCATGCAATATTTAATGCATAAAATAATGTGGCAATAACAAATTTAATGTTGAAGTTGGAAAGAATGGACATGTAAAACAGATTGGAAAAGGTACAGGGGCTCGCAGTAAACCATTATTGGGGCCGACAACGGTCTTTTGGCAAAAGGGTAGAGACCAAGTACAAAAATAGAGAACCAATGTTTGCGTTATGAGAAGATAATTTGGACATGGGAGTCAATGCATCAGTGGATATGGGGTGTGGCGTTTCGATTTTTTTTCTGGAGAATTCCAATGACAGATAAGAAGAACGTTCTCACTAGAGGAGCAAGCGAAGCGGAAGTTGATAATGCGAGTGGAGAATTAGAGATTGGCGGCAGGGCAGAAGCTTGCAGAGAAAAAGGAAGCTCATGGTGGGAGAGGTGGCGATTATTGCAACGGCTAGAGTCGTGGATCCGTCGGAGCCGGTTCAGAGAAGATGGGCTGTTTGGAGACGTGTAAAAATGGGAGCGACTGTGGGTACGAAGGATTACGCCGCCGGCCCATAAATCGGTGCTCAGAACTGGCGCCTCGTGGAAGGTGGGAATCGAAGACCAACCCTCCGCAATCGTCGAAGAAACCACGGTGATCAACGGCCCGCACAAGGCGATGAAAGACGTGATGAAGAAGCAGACACGTTATAGAAGAATGAAGTAGTGTAGGATGGAATTTCGAAATTAAAGGACTCGGGGAAAGCCGCAAACGCACAACTTATCCCAGAACACCACTATAGGAGCATGAAGCATGAATTCCACTAATTGGGTTTAAAGAAAATGTTGCGAAGAAGAGAACACTGCAAGGGTAGTAGTAAAAAAAACATATGAAAAAGGAAGAACAAAATCTTAGACGACTGAAACGAATACATTTGAATTTACCAAGGTTTTAAATATTTCAAAGATTATCAATCACTAAATATTTCATATTTTGGAACTTTTGTGTTGCTAAAATAATTTAGCAAAATTTTGAATCAAATTAGCGCTGTTCCATGGCTACTAGAGAACGTCGGCGGCGTTATCAGTCGTAGCTGGTGGCACGTGGAGGGGCGGCAGCGAGAGGGCGAGAGACGGTGGCGGAAAGTGGGAAAAAGCTAGTGAGTAGAAAGGTTGCGCCGAGTGGTGTTGCACGGAGTGAGCAACGGACAGAGGAAGTGGATTGTGAAACGCGTTCATGTGCAGCTGTGCCGGCAAGGCGCATTTTCGGTACCAGATCTGAACTCGTCAATTTCTTTACGAAAAACGTTTTCTGGTGATAGCGCCGAGACTATCATTCGACGTAGACGAGTGGAAGGAGGGACTGGACAGAGGGTGCTGGTGCTGGGGTCGGAGAATCGTCGGCCGCCGGACGGTGGTGCATTTTCCCGAAATCCTGGCCAAAACCTCAAAAATGAAATCGCGTTTACTAAACTTCTGCAAAGACTACGACACTCTGTATACTTGAGGGCATCTGTTTCTGTTTACTTCGTGTCTCTGGGTCAATTCCCCTGGCACCAGTAGTCAACCGAACTTACCCTTCGCGGCGTTCGGGAGACCTGCAGTGCGAGAGTAACACAGAGAGACCGTCTTTATTTGTAAGTGGTGGCCATACAAAGTTGTGCAGAGAAAACTGGCAGTATGGATTCTCTTCCTGAGTGTTTGTAGGGTATTTCCATGTTTGTTTTATTGTGCATTAATGCATAATATCGCCGTGGGATGAAATATTAAAATTCATGAAATTAATACAGTAATTTTAATTACTCGTAAGTTCACGAAGACTGAAAGTTTGCAATTTCGCGGAATTCCGCGATGTTGCTAATGTTATATACTAGCAGAAACTATTCTCTTTCGAATCCAGTTATAAAATCATGCCTCAACTTGCCTCATTAGTAAATACAAAGAATTAACTTTTCGTCGAGCACGCGTGACCACCGAATATGGCTCGTCGAGATCCGTCCTGAGAACGGGAACTGCTTTTACAACGCTGTTTCTAGGGGAAAAATTTGATTACGTTTACTGAAATAACAAATTTACTCAATATTATAAACAAAAAATGAATATTTTTAATTTTTGTAATAAATTATGACTATTCACTAATATTACATGAACATAATATTTACGTACATCTTCTGGCCTGGATTACGCACACCTTATTTCATTAAAAATTGTACATAAAGTAATATTTACATAATATGTGTCATCAAAACTCGTCCTCAGGAAGGGCGTGCGCTCGATGAAAGGTTAAATGCGTACGTGATATCAAAGAAACTCATCGTAACACTTTTTAAATTTTTAAAAATTAAATAAAAAATTCAATTTTCGGAAAGCATGCCTGTGCCGCTAGCCGAATTCGTTTATTACGCTCCGTGAAGTCACGAAGGTTAAGCGAGTTCGAGACTCCCGGGTTATTGGTTGGGTAACCGGCCAGGAACCCCGGGATCTAACGGCGTTGAGCCCCTGGCCGAAGGGATAAAAAGCACTGACTGGCTGCGACGTGACGAGACTTGACTAGTATAGTAATTACTATTACTGAGTAACGGAGGGTTACTCCAAAGAAAGCGCTTAACGCCCAACAAGGGGTAAAGAGACGTGTTGCATCAACAACGACGAAAAAGTAAAAAAGGTATATTTGTTTACTGAACTCGTAAGTTACATACCTACAATTATTTCTATTACATTGTTATTGTTACAAATTGATTATCATAATGTTTTAATGAAATAATACTGTAACTACAGTTTCAATAGAGACAAGAAACGCATTTAAATGCAATTCAAATCGAAAATGGTTCTGAATGTAGAGCTTTCCAAACAGGATAATGTTAATAGCAACGATAGTAATTCAGAAAGACGCTTTTTTGAGAAGTCTAGAGATTCTTCAGAAATAACGGGGAAAGATAATGGTTTGTCCAGTGGATACGTCCAGTGGATATCCATTTTACTATAGATTTTATCGATAAGAAAACTATTATAACTGCGGGATTGTAATTTTCTCATGTGTGCAAAATTTGCAAAAACTGCAAAATTGGGTATTTTTCGAATCGATTGCAGACAACTAGGGAACCATTTAAAACAAAATCAACAAATTCAAATATCAAGTTTCGTATTTTAGCAACAAATAAAGATGGCATTAGCAATAATTTTGCATCTCTTGTAAAAATTGTTATTTTGCAATATTCACCTCAGAGACAATTTCGTGGCATTCGCCAGAAAGAATTGTGCACATTTTGAAATTGTGTATAAAATTGTTAATTGCTGCAAAATTGTTGATTTTTTTAACTATTTTAGAATTTAAATAAAATGGTTTGTTTTAATTTCAAATTTTGCAAAAAACATTTTATTGCTTTTTTCTAAATTGCCTTTAAATAAGATGGAAAATTCCCCAATCCGATCGGCGCTATCGTCTTTCGATTTTGAGATACGTAATTGTTTATACGAAATTAACCTCTCATGACAACTCCTAATTTTTGGAAAGTCAATCTTTTTGCTGTTCCCACGCACGTTTTTCTACAACCATTTTTCAACGGCTCGTGTAGTTTCTCCGCCACATAAGTTTGATGTTCGTAACGGGGGTGGAGTGAACATAAACGGCCACAACCCTCGCATATATTGCCATGAAAATTGTTGCTGGTTAGATATTCACGGTTTTTAGTTCTCTAATTTTTCATTTTATTCTACGTACTTTAGTTCCCTTGGTTTACCAATTACCGCATAAATTTTAAAAATACTACTCTGGTCAGCTACCAACCAATCCCGAACTTGGAAGGAAGTGTCATCAATTGGCTTCCAGAAATACTTGCCCCTGAAAATTGCCCCCTTTCTCCACACGTTTGAAAGCGAAATAGGTGAAGCTTCTTGTAAGCACGAATCATAATACTCAATTCCCCGGGAGAAAGCCTTTATCCACCTTCTTAGGAAGCCAATTCTTCACATGTCAGTATTCTTCAAATTGCGTGCCAATTCTTCAAATTGCGTATTAAATTGTGAAACAAATTTCAAATTAAATACATAAAAAACAATAGCTTTGTATAAATTGTTATATACATATAAATATAGACATTAAGGTATTCGGCTCCACAGCATTCACCGCCGCCGTCAGGACTCGAATCTAGGACCTCCCGGTCAGAGGCGCTGCAGTGACATCAGTTGATGCACTGAGCTACCGCTCCCGGTATATGTATTTCTCCGTGTATGCATACGTATACAAGAAAACTTTCTTTATTTTCTCTTCTACAAATTTACAGTCTGTTCATATTTGAACATCCAGCAAATGATGTACAAAGAAGAATAATTAAAGGAAAATAAGGGCAGGAAAGTAATTGATCTTGTTCATGTGCGCCAGAACATGCTAAAACCTTTCCATGATTTTGTTATTTGATTATAATAAATAGTTGCTTCTTGCGTAGCGAGGCAATGTTTAGAAGATTCTCGACCATCGGTATTTGGATTTTATTTTCTTTGCTCATAAAAAAACCCTACAGCAATTTTACAGGATTTGAACCTGGGCTCTTCATTCACAAATTTCTGTCTACACCGTGGTGCTAATAGATCACGTAAAACAATTATGTGAACTGACGCACTTATTAAAAGAATTTTAGTTTATAATTTATTGCGCTTCCGCATATTGGTGTCTTATAATTGGTTTTTTTAAATTAACTCTAGCAGAAGATATGAATAAAAAACAAATTAAGTGACCCAAAAGAATAGTTATATTTACTTGTAAACATTTCGGTTTGGGATTATGTTATTTTCGCCCTTTGGCGATCAGCTTTCCAGTTGATGTTGTTTTTTTAATTATATTGATTGTTCAATTGAAGGTTACATGGTTCAGTATTAATACTCTTTCACATGTTTTTGGACTGGCTTAGAGCTAACTTAATCTAAAACTAAATCTAATCTATCTTCTCAGATTTAGGTTATACATTGAGCACCTACGCTCTATTTACATCGTAACAAATTTGCAGAAAGGCATGTACCGGATGACTATTACGGATTCGGGCCAGGAAATCGTTTTGAGTGGCTAGGTTGTAGTGGGCTATTTGATTTAAGGAGTTGATTCTTGAATAGAAGTTGTTCGAGAGATGAGCTATGTGGAGCTTGATGGATGGTAGACGTAGTTCTCTGTGGAGTTGATCATTAGAAATGAACCATGGGGCGTGCGTGGCTAATCTTAATTTTTTTGGCATTATTGGCATTTGAATGATGTTTCTCTGTGAAGCGTTTGTCCAAATGGGACAGGCGTACAGCATTAGAGGTCTGATTGCCTTGTATAGTATTACGGCATTGTTTTTGAAAGACTGCTTTTGTGATTTAGTAATGGTTTTAGCTGTATTAATTTAATTTTGGCTTCGGTGTGGTGAATGTTCTGAGAGAGAATATTTTGGCTGTTGGTTTTGACGGGTTAAGCTTGATTTTCCATTTTAAGGAAAAATCTATGGTTTTCAGATGCAGTTGAATTTTATTGCAAATGTTATTTAATGAATGGTTGGACATGAATATGGCAGTATCGTCAGCAAATTGGGTGATATGTGTGTAGGGAGGTAGATATATCAGATGTGATAAAGGTTGAAAAGGGTGGGTGAAAGGGGAGATCCTTGGGGAGTCCTGCTTTTATTTTGCGGGGGTTGGAAACGTGCTTCTCGACTGTCACTGTAAATGTTCTATTTTTAATGATTTGTAGTAGGTAATTGGAAGCTCCTATGATTTTTAGCTTGTGTATTATGCCTGGGTGCCCAACGGTCGAAAGCCTGTGAAATGTCCAGGAAGGTAGCTATTGTGTGTTGCTTGTTCTGGAAGGCATTCTGAATGTGTTCGGATATTCGAAGTATCCGGTGTGAGGTTGATAAATTATTGCTGAAGCCAAATTGATGTTTCAGTATGGTCTGGGCTATGTTTAGATGTTTATTAAATCCTTTTAGTATTATTTTTTCTAGAATCTTGGATAGATACGGGAGAAGACTGATTGGTATGGGGCTTGGGTATGACTTATGGGGCTTGGGAACGGAGATTATGTTGAAATTTTTCCATACTATTGGATAGTATCCTGTTCTGAGAATTGAATTGTATATATATTATTCATGTAGGCTATTATAGGGTTGGGCAAGTTTTTTTTAATATAATTATTATTATTTTTCAGATCAAAATTTTTACGATATGAGTTGTAATGGAATTTATTAGTGTATATTCATACACTTCAGTAATAACAATCATTAATCATGAGTTGAATTCCATTACAACTCATGATTAATGATTATTACTGCTATTACTGGGGGTTTCTATTGTTTGGTACTGAGGGATTTGGTTGGGTTGATAAGGTGGATTAGTGCTGGAGGTTGCTGTTGGGTCGAAAGTGAAATTGGGGATGCCGTCTGTGGGTGGGATGTATGGGAAATTGTCGGAAGAAAGCGAGGTGGGGTTATTGTTGGATCTGGTTCTGAGGTTGGTTGGTTGTGAATTTTTGGGTGGGGGTTCCGCATTTTTGCTGTGAGAAGCGTTTTTTCCTGAGTGTTGGTCTCCACTATGAGCTCCGTTAGGGCGGTGGAGTTCAGTTAGTTTTTTGTAGTACGGGCAAGTTTTGTAGTTCATCAGTACAAACGTCTGCACGATTTGACCCGTTGCAGTTCTTACAAAAAGGAGTGAGCATTTCATTTCAACAATTTACCGAATAATGATCTTTTGAACAGTAGATACAGGCTACGTTGTGGTTTCAATTATTGTGGGTATGACCAAAGTCTAAACACTTTAAGCATTGTATTTGTTATCTTTCAGAATGGTGATATATAAAATACTGACATAATTTCCACTTTGTATTTATAAATAAGTTGAAATAAATAATAATTACGATCGCCAGCCAGAGATGTGGCAAAATAGTTTTATTTTGTTTCTTTTCCTAAATCCTGAAACAAATAGAAGGAAATGTAGGAAAATAAACGTGACGCGTGTGCCTAGAGGAAAGGGTCGGGACTAACATAAAATCCCTAGGCGTCAGCCTTCATCAACAAAGAAATCAGGAGCTTTACAACTCACTACAGGTTCGGGTAACTCACGAGGTAAAGTCAAAGGATAAGTACCTCTCCAAGAAAATAAACGTTTTAGTCCAGAGGATTTCACAGAACATTATAATATTTATTAACCTTATTAACCATAAATTAACACAATGCAGTTGAAACTGCACAAAATACAATTACAAAATTACAAAATTTTCAGCTGACTCGTGGACTGGAGATATTACCTGTAAATACGGAATTCTTAATAATATTCTCTTACATTGGTGAGAAAACACATTAACAAATTTGTCAGGCTTAAAACAGAGCCTCTATAAAACAAGATTATAATTTACATAGAATTACAGAAATTTACAAATGTCAGGTCACAAGGAAGACCTCTTTAAAAAAAATAAAGTTTAGAAATAGATACCAGTTCCACAGAATCGGCAATACAGAACTATGTCGTCATAGATGGCGTAGAATATTCCACTTTAGGAAACACTGCAAACCTGACGATTTACAACAAAAATGACGAGACATTCAACTGATATGCCTTCAATAACAAAAAGAAAACAATTGTTGCGCCAGAATGTGGCCTTGTGGCCGACGCAACTACGACACGGTAGACGAAAAAGGCGTCTCCCACGGGGCCATGGACAGTCTTCTTCGAATTGGTCATTGGCACATATAACCGCACGAACCAGGATGCTGTCAAACAAAGTCTGCAATAATACAATAATTATTAACATATGATTGGCATCCACAAAACAAATCGGAGCTCAACCTGTATATAAGCGCACAGCTCGAGGCAGGGCCTCGCCATACGTCGAAGCATGTGTTACCAAATACAGTCTCTAGGGCTTGCAAAACATGCACTGTAAGAGAAACAATTATAAAACATTCAAAATAGCAATCCAACAAATTCAATACAACAACCATGTATGTATACCGAAAATTCGGGCCTTAGCCACACCAAAAACCCACTTGGGCATAAATTGAGAGAACCATACACTTTATGTAAAACAGTCAAACATTTAACGGTCCAGAGAGACCGGGCTAAATCACAATTTTGAATATAGAGAATTTCGAAAACATCGCAAAAGCTTAAAAAAGTCTAGCGTGGCATGGTATATCAACGTAAAGAGGGCGCAGAGCCCTTTTATAGATTTCTAATGAAGATATCAAGCCGCTAGAACTATTTCTTATCGCGGCATTACTTGGAACCTGCAAACAGTGATAAACTCTTCAATGTTATATAGCGCTCCTAGCGGTCGGAGGCTGAATTTGGTTATCAGACAGTGACAGCTCTGATAAGACATTGAGTTTAATCACGATTATCTGCCATCTGGCAGCAAATGGTAGAACTATAGCATTGCTGGATCTTACCATATATATTTACACATTTTGCATAGTACTCCAGAGTATGCAATTGGTTTTACACTGTATACAAGTTATAAATTATCACTGGTACCATCAATAAAGTAGTATCATGTAAAGTACATAAAAACAAGACACATCTTTAATTATACGAATTAAATAAAAATAATTAATATTGGAAAACTCAGTGATGAACAATAAAAGATACAAGCTGTTACAATAAATTGGTACATAGTTGTTTCATGGCCATGCAATTTAGCTTATTTTAAGCGTGTAATTAAAAATAATTACTATTTTGAAGTATTTTGATCACATACAGGCCTCGAGATGGAAAAGAAATCCATAAACAAACAAAACAGGTTTCTTGAAGTCGAAATTTGGTGGTACACAGTTTTTCAAATCTTGAAATATAACAATATTGGTCCTTTGATTCTTCTTTTTTTTTGCCTTTCACTTTTAGATTGCAAATTTCCGTTATTTGTAATACTATGTATATGCTCTGCTGGCCGTTAAAATGGGCAGCTGGAATAGGAATGTTTTCTTTTTGCAGTCTAGTAACACTGATTAGCAAAGGGCACTTCTCTTTGACGTCCTTGATTTCCTGTAGTGATAATGATTGATGAACATTTTTAAATACTATGGAACATTTTTTATTAGCTGCGATTTCACATATATTTAGGTGTGAAAATATCTTTTAGTATTTAACAGATGTTTAATTATTTTTCTAAAGTCAGTTATTGTTTTGAACATTACCTTTATTGTTTTGAACATTTACCTTTATTTATGATATTGGAGGTGAACTGATTAGAAACATTGTTTTTATTTCTCTATTAAACTGGGATAAGTTCGTTATATTATTCACAAAAATTGGTGGAATCTTGACATTTTCATCTTGTTTTAGGGTGCAGTTTATATAATTAAATCTGGAGTCAGGGTATTTTGTTTTTTCTAAGTGATCATATAATAGATATGTAATAGTAATAGACTAATGGTACCGAATAATTGTAATAGACTGTCACCGAATACACACTATTAGCACTGTTGACTAGTTTTTTAGGAGGATGTTCATTTTCATCGAAGTTATTGAATAGTTTCTTACCGCTATTTGCTGAACTGACAGCAGTTTCTTGGTTTCCGCTCACTGCTTTTGTTACGCCTTGGCATCACTGGCAGTTTGCTGAGTACTAACCTTCATAGCGCCGCTTGACATTAGTTCCTGAATTTCGAGGATTGAAGTTTCCTGAGCTCGGCGGATGTTGAACAAGTATAGCATATGGGAGACCAATGTTGTCTTGTTGAGCAGCACCGCTTTGATGTTCACCATGGGGTGGCGGTGGTATGATGAATTCAAATTCCTAGTTTTTACCTTGCAGGATCTTATTGTAGAGCGAGGGAATCAAATAAGGGCACTGCTTACGGATGTTCGTATATTTACGTAAGAAATAATATTGATTCTACCTTCTTGTCAGAATTCAATTTATATGCAGTTAAAAATGTTTTTGAAATAACAGTTACATAATATTAACATCTTACTACGCTCAAAATTATCTTACTTTGCATCTACAGATCTCCAACAAAGCGAGCTTTAGATTATTTCAATTTCTTAGAAAATCTAGAGATAACGCTGACCAAAATTAGTAATCTCTCTTTTAAATCCATTGTTGTATGTGGAGATTTCAATATTGATTTTCTGAGCGAATCCCACGAAAAAGAGCAGTTTCTCAATTTAATTCATTCTTTTAATTTAGATATTACAGTGAACGTACCTACACGGAATACTCTTAAATCACAAACAGCAATAGATCAAATTATAATTAACAAAACCACAACTAGAAATGAAATAATAACGAATAATCTAGGTTACAGTGACCACGATGCACAAATTCTTACAATTACTAATAACATGAATACTGACACAATAAATAAAACACGCATGTGCAGAATTTACAAAGTAACAAAATTATTTCGGACACTTCTAAAACAGGGAGATTTAAACTATTGACACAAATGAAAAATATAATTTATTTTTCTCAAAGCGTGCTTTGAGTCTTTCATTTCTCTTTAACGCGTGCTGTCCTATTAAAAGGAGAAAATTAAAAATTTCACGAAAAAAATATTTACTTGCATCACACAAGGAATTAGAACATCGTGTAAAAACAAACGTACGCTCTGCTTTATTTCTAAACATCATAACGTATCACCCGGTTTCCACGTCTACTTCCGAGAATATAAAAGAATTTTAAGGAAAATAACAGTTGAGACAAAAATAATGAAAAATAATGAGGATATTTTGAACGCTAGAAACAAAACTAAAGCAATGTGGAACATCGTAAAAAATACGACCACGTCATCAGGACTTTTTGTAGAGAACGTTGTTTTAAAGGATAATGAAACAGAAACAAGTAATCCAGAAAAAGTTTACGAATATATTCAACCAACACTTTTCTAGAATTGCGGTTGATCTCACGAACGGACTAAAATCACAAAATTCAACATGACATGCTTCTTAAAAACATTTCGGCACGATGTTTATTTACAAAACTTCTTCCAACGAAATCCTCAGAAGAGTCAGTAAACTAAAAAATAAATATTCATCTGGTTTAGATGAATTTCCAGATTGTTTATTAAATACGTGTGCACCTGCCATTATACACCCATTAACTCACATTTTCAATTCTTCCTTGTGCAACGGAATATTTCCAGATATTTTCAAAATAGCAAAAATTAAGCCACTTTTTAAAAAAGGAAACAAAAATGAATTTCAAAATTACGGGCCAATTTCTCATTTGTCAGTTATCTCAAAAATATTTGAGAGGCTTTTCTATACACGAATGGAAACTTTTCTCGGGAAAAAAGATACGTTTTTAAACTCACAACACGGTTTCAGGAAATCAAAATCTACGGAAACTGCCATTTTTTCTTTCCTTGAAGATGTTGCTTCATCAATGGACCAAAATGAAGAACCCATTGGGATATTTTTAGATCTTTCGAAAGCTTTTGACGTTATTAACCATAACATCTTGCTCTCAAAATTACCTTTTTATGGAATTATGGTATTGCCCTAGATTGGATAAGCTCGTACCTTAAACATCAATATCAAAGAGTGGAAATACCGTACTGGCACGAAAGGACATTATTTATTTATCTTTCCAATTCTCTGCCAATTGAGAATGGGGTCCCACAAGGTTCGATCTTAGGTGTTATCCTCTTACTTTTGTACGTAAACGATATGCCCTCATGTATTAAAAATGGAAGAACAGTTCTGTTTGCCGATGACACGAATGTTCTCAGCAAAAAAGAAACAATGAATAGTACAATTTCGGAAGTTTCAAATTGTTGTTGTAATAACAAATTAATAATTAATGAAGGAAAAACTGTCTCAATGCAGTTTTGCGTTTCAAATCGGCAATCGTATGCTCCAATGAAAATGAACAATATGCAATTAGCTGATGTTAAGGTAACAAATTTTGTAGGTCTCTCAATTCAATCAAACCTCAAATACAATGTACATATAACAGAATTAAACACTAAATTATGCTCATTATGTTATGCATTCAGAATTCTTTCTAATTCTGTTAGCCTTCATGCAGCTCCTTGCTTGTATTTTGCAAATGTACATTCTCGCCTGAGATATGGCATAATATTCTAAGTTATATTAAAGAACATTAATATCATTAAGGAGAAGGCTCAAAATTAAACTTAATTTCTCGACATTACTATGATATTTTCATTATTTTAATTTTGACAGTCCTGAAATATTGTAGAATAAACCAACAAATATTAAGAATTAATCCCGAAGATATTAGGTATAAAAGCACACAATACCATTAATGCCATAATGGAATCGAATTCATTCACAAACATTTATGACAGTGTTCTGACTAAAACAAGAATACCCTAATACATAGTTATGCTTTGTGGTATATTTAATTTTCCTTTGTTTGAGATAATGTACTCCATTCTTGATGTTTTTTCCTGATTCATTGATTTCATTGTTAAATTTTGCAATGATAACGACTATTTTTTATTTTAATAAGCTCAATTTCAATGCATAATTCCATCTTCTCCTTGAAGGTAGGACGTACGTATTTACAATGGGAATTTTCCCCTTATTTGTGTTTTCTTTTGGATTGTCTTTTTAATTTTATGAAGTTTTCTGCGAATAACATATTTTGAGTATGTTGCTTTCCCTCTATATATATATATATATATATATATATATATATATATATATATATATATATATATTTTACTTCCTATATACATTTTATTTATAATTGTTTTATTTCATATTTTCATTTCTGAATATTGTGAAATTTTGTTTTTAATACTTTCACTCAAAATAGTATCATCAATTTTGTTTCATTTACAAACAGGTATATTATTTTTAATCGATCAAAGAGAAAAATGTGTACGTTGCAGAGTGTTAAAATATTGATTGGGATAGATTTTCAGTAATCTTTCTTTTCCAAATATTTATACATATGCAAAAGGCAGAAAAAAATACAACTTAATTATATTACGTATACTTTAAGAATAGTTTACAAATATACAGGTTTATTCCTCGTTATGCCATCGGTATTATACACACACACACACACACACACATATATATATATATATATATATATATATATATATATATATATATATATATGTGTGTGTGTGTGTGTGTATATATACTATATATATATATATATATATATATATATATATATATATATATATATATAGTCACGGAACACGCCGTCAAAATTCCGCGGCGCGTCGTGCATTTGTAGCTCTTCCGATCAGGCGTCGTTATCTCTAAGTGAGCTACGCTCCGCGTGGGCGTAACCTCCGACGTCCGACAGTTCACAGCCGATCCGCCGTCAGACCTGAGTTGATTTAATTCAATTGGCTTTTGTAGACTAAGACAAGGACTACACGTTAAGGAGCATACTGGCAATTTTACGACAAATAAAAAGATTGTGCATCTGAGACACAAAAGCATATATTCTTTAAGCATAAGCAAAC
Organism: Teleogryllus oceanicus; assembly: GCA_964035755.1. Taxonomy (NCBI): domain Eukaryota; kingdom Metazoa; phylum Arthropoda; class Insecta; order Orthoptera; family Gryllidae; genus Teleogryllus; species Teleogryllus oceanicus. Next base: position 159,411,984 of record CAXIVR010000001.1, read on the forward strand.
ACAAGCGAAGAAAAACTGAGCGAAAGCCAATAACACATTACCTGGCTGCCGGGCGTAGCTACCGCGGGACCCCGAAACGGGCGGGCAGAAGCGGAAGGACGGCAAGCAGAATTCAGGAGAAAACTGCAACAGTTTTGTGAATATTTGGAATATGTTTGGTATTATGAAATACTACAATCAGCTTCTCTTTCCCGAGCGCGCGTTTGCTCGTGGAGTACTGCGTGACCTTTAGTGTCGGACTGTTACGTTCAAAATATCTGTTAAATATGAGTCGCAAAAAAATCAAAATTACTCAAAAAATGCTTATCTAACAAATGACAATATGTACATTATTGAATACGTCTTCTTACTTTCGTCATGATATACTGGAAAAATATGTATAATTCCATTTGAAAAAGCAAAGTTGATTCAAATATCTCGTAAAATACAAGTGGTAAAATATAAATACATACACGTGTCAATTAGCCCTATTCCATCATCTAAATTTGTGAAAACTGCATAGCATTAACCTGAACCGTTCAAAAGTTACAGGAGGTGCTAGAGTTACATGACTCACCTGTATAGTAAATTACTTCTTCTAATCAGGAGGCGTAGCCAAAATCCATATTTTGTGGGTCCTTGTTACTGAAAAACCAATTAACGGCAAAACGTTTGCCTGTGTGTCGTAATGTTGTAAACGCTAGCGCCTAAACCGTTTAGCCTATTTGTTCTAAAATAGATATTCCTCCATCCATCTAACCGTGGCCCATTTCGTAGGGTACTGCTCCGGCCTTCGCCTGGTGTCGATCGGAGAAACCACGGAAAACCACCGATCAGAGCAGCCGGCCGCTAGAATTCTCCTCCAAGCAGCGACTGAATTCGACCTAGCTGAAAAGCTAGTGTCGAAAATCCTGCCGCCGTCAGGACTCGAACCTAGGACCTCCCGGTCAGAAGCGCTGCGGTGACATCAGTTGATGCACTGAGATACCGCTCCCGGGTCTCAAGCCGAAATTTATAACCAATTGAATATTGTAATATAATGTTATCATTTGAATATCATAGAAAGTTAGACGCAATTTGTCAAAATTCAAGTGAATTGTAATTTTTGTTTAAATTTGAGTCCTTGTCCTATGAAAGATAACATCTGACAGTATGTTGCTAGTCCTTATGACAGGGGTTTGTTCTAATATTTATTACTTGCAGTACGTAACTTATTATTTTTCGTATTAATGAAGCATGGATATATGCAGTGCATGATTTCTGTCGAAACGCGAGGGAACGGTGTTCCAGTACCTCTGTGGTAATTATTAAATTATATTATATATAAATAATAATTGCTACTACATTAATTGATTTGAGGCGCATTTGAGGCGCATTGATTTGAGGCGCGTTCCAAGGCCTAAAATTTTAAAAATAAAGCACAAATTGAATGGTCTAAGTTTACCAACCTAAATAAAGTTTATCTTACTATATACTACATATATACTATATACACTGTATATACATTGTATATATAGTACACTGTGTGTATACTGTATATACATACTATTTTTTTAGTGTGTTATCAGTGGCCTTTCCTTTGGGTGTGCAGGTCGTGTGTAAACAACCAAGAAAATAAAAAAAATCATTTTTTTCCTTTGAATTTATTTAGATTCTTTCTCGTCTCGATTAGACAATTTTCCTTGTGATCGGCACAAGCGCGTCCATGCAGGTAGTGCACGAGCGCAGCTCAGCCCGTTGGCGAATGCCTCCAGCGTCTTCAGGACGGATCGGGAGGCAGGAGCACATGCGCGCAACATCCTCCCACTCATAGAAAAAGCGTGCCAAGGCGTTGGATCTCTATTTAACAGCCTGCTGGAGAGCGAGCGTCCGTGATCGTGATATTCTCCGTTGCGCGTTGCCGTCTTTAGCGATACTCATGAAATTGGTGTTATATTATGATGAGGCTAATGAAAAAGTTGGACAATAGTTTTAAATAAAAGTGTTTCAATGTCGTATGAAGAGAAGAAACAAGAAATTGAGTAAAGAAGGATCGTGTCGTAACCTGATAATTTCATAATTTAATTTTTAAAACGAAGACTGAATGAGAAAAGCGTTGAACATTTTTTAAAAAAACCTCATTGTTGTTATTTTGCGACTATCTTTCCCTCATTCTTCCAATATTAAAATTTAAAATAAATAAGGATTTTGTTTGCATAATTCAATTTTACTCCAAATATGTAAGCAAAAGAATAGTGTGGAGGTTAACATTTTCGTTCGCTGCCAACGCCTTAGGTCAAGAGTGAGGAGACGCCACTATATGTTATGTTAAAAACTAGTGCTGCTTCAACAGCACGTAATTTTTGTCTTATTTGTATTGGCTACGCAGTATACAATACGGACTACCTGTACTTGCAAAACTAAAATTATTCCCACAACAATTATTTTCTCCTCGCCAGAATTCGATCTCGGGTCCTTAAAGTTAACACGCGTAAAACGTTACGCGTACACCACCAGCTACACAGTGAAACTTTCCTCTACCCGACGGGAAAACAAAGTGAAACATTTGCATTTGCAATTTTAAAAACTTCAAAGTGTTTAATTTACATTAATTCAAGATATAGTTTTAAAAATATATTTCATTATGGTAAAAATCTTTAGCGACAATATTCTATTTCGACAATATTATATTTTTTTCAAAGTTTTGAAAATTCAGATCGGTGGCCGAAAATTCGTCTTTTGCTTCGAGGAAAAGATTTATAGAAAAACAATTGGAGTTCTTTTCGAGAAAATATGGAAAATATGTTGGAGTTTGATGTAACGTACCGTCAAAGTTAAAAGATGCGTTTCATATTCGAGGATTCCTGACATGAGCCAGATCATTAAAGGAATATTGATTCTGGTGAAAATCCTGTTCACTTTAGGTTCTAGAATTACTCATACGTAGATGGACTGATAGAGGGTTTTCGAAAATCACTTTTTCAAGTTCAAAACACAAGCGTTTTGACATTTCTATGTATATAATGTATTATACGAGCAAGATCAGCAATCACTTTTTCTCGAACTAGCGACGTACAAAACGTGTTTTCTGTGTAAATTTCAACATGTTCTTCTGCAGCATTACATAATTTTCTCATTACACTAGTATACGTGGATGTAAAAATAAGTCAACGTTGCTAGGATTCGAATTCGGGTCCCTTTAACTTGCAGTTCTGGTGCGACCGCACTACGCTATCACAAACATTACTCATCACGCGTTCCAGGCGCATTTATTACGAAAATAATAGTAACGTGATATTCATTGCACTTAGATTTTTATTAGGGAAATGTACTCCATGTGTCGAAGATAGCAAATTCACAATAAGAATGCAAAGGAATAAAACACGCGCAACTATATCGCTCATTTTAATTACAAATATTTTCAATCAGAAACTAAGTTCTATAGATGTTGTTCATCTCGTTCCAGGCGTTATCTCTCGGAGACTACCGTCAAGGTTGAACTTGAACTAGCGTCAGGGTTGAACTACCGTGAAGATCACAGATGAAAGTTGCGATAACGCTAGACTTTAACACGTGTAGAAATGCAGTCGTTGTGAAATCAGAATCGCAATAGCTGCAAATTTATGTGTCATTCTTAAAGACATTAACACACTAGAATAAGTAGAGGGGCAATATGATATTATCTGTGGTCTGTGATATTATTAAAGGTGATATCTGGGTCTGTGATATTATTAAAGGTTACGAATAATTATAACATTACAATTTACAGCAAAAGTGTTTTCTACCCTCAAAAATTATTCGCCACGGATGAGATTCGATTTTAAGTGCACAAGTTTCCCCAGCAATGGTCTAATCTATTACACCACAGATACTCTTATGACACTCCTACATCACAAAGATGATTTTAAAATATCACATATCATAGATTTTATTAAAAAAGCGCGTGCGGGGACTACAAACGGACCGTCAGACATTTTGTCGATAGATTTTTGGGTAAGAAGGACCCACAAAATATGGATGCTGTCTACAAACGTATTGGAGAAAGTAATGCACTGTTTATCGGAAGAACAGCCGGCGGCGCTAGCCGAATTCGTTTACTACGCTCTGTGAAGTCACGAAGGTTAAGCGAATTCGAGACTCGCGGGTTCTTGGTTGGGTGACCGGCTAGGAACCCCGGGATCTAACGTCGTCGAGCCCCTGGCCGAAGGGATAAAAGGCACTGACTGACTGCGACAGGACGAGACTTTACTTTGTAATTAACGGAGGATTACTCCAAAGAATGCGCTCAACGCCCCTTAAGGGGCTTGGAGACGCGTTGCATCAAGATGTAGATGCAACAAATTAAAAAAAAAACATTTATCGACTTTTGTCACCTTATTCAAAATAACCACTTTTTCGACTCTGATAGAAATTTCAAAATTCTACATTTCGAAAATTAAAGTACCAAATTAAATGTTTTGGAAAATTTAGAAATCTTAAAATTATGCAAAAATCCCAACCTTTTATGCCTCAATGAACTATCCATAGTAAAAATCAGCCCCATCATAAATTTATTAATTGACTTGTTTTACCATCCATTAATTTCCTCCCTCACCTTTCCGAAGTCTGCATTCGTACAGCGTACGAACAAAATGGCGTCATACTTTGACGACTCTCCATGAACTTATGTGTTTAATCTGTGTTACTTGGGTAAGTACTAATTTTAAATAATAATTTTATCGTTCACTAGTTTATATATGATTTTGTTGACATTTGTAATTTGTTTATGTACTTAAAATTGTAGAACCACTGAGGATGGGAAGAGTGTTCCCGAAACACGTGTTTGGCTAAATGTAATCATATTAAAATTATAATTAATACTATTGTGGTAGATACCTCATTGACCCCAGATAGTTTATTTGAGTCTCCATGTAATGTATACCCCAAAATCTAGATATGTGTTTCAAACACACAGAGCTTCGAATTTCTGAAAATCGGTTGACGAAAATCTATTTTGGAGAAAATCGTCTGACGTTTAGACGCTACCATTGACCACGGACGGACAAATGGACATTTATCCATTTTTTAGTCACCAGAGCCCGAAAATAAAACTTTTTCTGTGTCCGGAAAAATTGCCGATTTCCGCCGCATGATTACCACTAGAACACCCGGACCTTGCATTTGCAGAGAATGCCCGCGCGCCGTCATTTTGTCGGCTCATGTATTAAATGGGCTATTTCTGAATTGGGAGAATTCATACAGATCAATACACACAATAGGTACTTTAGTTATCATTTTATTGACCGATTCAAGTAGTTTGAATAATTTATGCAATTGACATCAAAACAACTACGAAAATTCTGGCTGCTCACTCGTGGGTTGCCTTTCGTCGTAAGATGTCACAGACAGTCTCGAGAGCGTTTCATTTCATTACCAGCTTCTAGCATCGACACTTCAAATAAAATATACACCAATGATTTGCAACAAAGAGAGTATCCACGATTTCTCGGAACAGAGATAAGATGATATAAACAAAACATGTGGACACATGGAGCGTACAGTTTAGCAGCTATTGGGAAGGAATCAATTTGACGGTTAAGATAAATCAACCAATATAACAATTTCGAGTGGACGAATATTTTGGAAATTTTCTCATATACTTTAAATTATAAATACATTTAAAGTTAAGTAATCACAATGGCTTACTATTCATTTTAATAAAGATAATATTACTTGAATATGTCGAAGACGTCACAATGACGGCGTTGGTCGTTCTAGTGTTTCAATACTTTCCTCTACCACTTACGTAGTAAGGCGAGAAAGTAAAAAGTACACGTTTGTCTATGGCTAAAAGGAAAACGCAATTGCAGCGGGGCCATGGCGGGACGTGGTGGGTGGCAGCGCGACGCGACGAGGCACGAAGAGTGTGGTCCCGACGTGCGAGGCGCGGCCAGCGGAGGATGGTGAGAGTCGACAGCTGGATGCGAGTTTCCCCTGTGGCAAGAAGTGGCCGTGCCGTTAGCGACTTAGCAAAGTGCCTTTCACCCCAGCGCACCCGTATAACCTTTCCGATCCTGCCTCTCCATTTTCGCTTTCCGCCCACACCCCAAAAAACAGGTTCCTATTCCCTTGAGATTGAGATTGAGTGCGTGAAGAAAGCGCGAGGTTGAGTAAAATGTGACACGTGGTACCGTTCGTTTTTCTTTTTTGAATTATATTAAAATAAAGAGCCCCTTACCCAGTGATTAATTCTGGCGGCATATTGGCCTTGGGGGGAGAGGGTAAGAGGGGGAGTGGGCGTGGGGGGAGAGGGTAAACATGTTGAATGGAACACGAGATGGTATTGCAATACTGACGTTCTTCGATTTACTAACTTCCAGTCTTACATTCACCGCCGCTTTACCTTTCTACCTACCCGAAAGGCATTAACATGGCCCGGGATGCACATCACATCCTTCGCCTAGATCTCGGCATTTTGCTCCCGATAATAAATTCGTGGGCATAAAAATGAAGCTGATGGTCTGCCACCTTCGTTCATTGGCAAACGCCATTTGAAAAGCAATCCCTGGTTATCTCTGATGTTTCCGGGCAGTCGTTGTCCGCGAATTTTTACGAAAGCGAGCCCGAGTGAGGCGTTGCTTTTTGTCCGGTGGTTCTTTGGCAGAGTGATTGATCAGCGCGATGGCCACCGCTGTTTACTCGGCGAGAATTGGATTGGAGGGACGAGGGCGCACCACCGCGGCAGCTGAGGCTGGGGGAGGGACGCCACGTAGCGGACGCGGGAGCGGAGCGGGACGCATAACCGAATCTCTTCAAAACCTTCAACTAGTCGTCATGAACTACATATGGAACAAAAATATTCTGTATTTGCTCAAACCTTTCTCAGTTTGCTTTTTGTTTCCCAAATTTTTTTTTGCAATTCCTCAAAAACTTAATTTACTTAAGAAACGATAGATTATTTAGTTATTACGTGAAAACACATTTTTGAGACTATTTCAAATTAGGATCTGATTATTTTATCACATAAGATCTAAATGTATATTAAATACATATGTATGTATACAAATGTATATTAAATGTATTTAAATCGCTGTGCGCATCGTAGTAGTAAAGTAACACTAGCCTACGAGTTTAAACTTTTTGTTTGTTGCCTAAAGTAAAAAATGTGATTTTACATAATGTCGTGCTGAATCCAAACTTTCAATCACTTTACGTATCGTACGTACGTACAGCCGTAGTACGTACATCCGTAGTACGTACGTACGTGCTATCACGTAAGGTTTTCTTACGAAATAACTTTACAAGTATTGTATAAATAATTCGTCACAAATCTTTTCATAATACTTTTCTATTTTAAAGAAAAAAACAATATTTAATATAAACAACTTGCTGAAATTTATATGTATGGTTGTGAATACATGTCACTAGAGATTTTTGCTTTATTTTGTTTGTTTTCTTCATTCTTGCAAGAACAAATTTCACACCCGTTGCTTCTTACTTCAGAAAGTACTTCTGTTCCTTATTGTTTTAGGTTTGTCTTCAGGTGTTTCACGCATTAACATCCAACAATAGTCTGTAAGCATAATGATGCTCAACCCCTGGTGCCTCCTTTCGAGCTCCAGCACATCCTTGTGAAATCGTTCACCCTGTACTTCGCTCAAAATCCTAGTTTTGCACGGAAATAATCTACGTGAGAAAAAAAAGGAAATAAGTCTTCATACTCACGTTACAACCAAGTTCCTTGTATGCTTCAAGCATGTTAGACACAATGTTTCGGTAACCGAGATCCTTGTTGTTACCAAGAAATTTTGAAACAACTTCACAAAATTATACCCATGCTGCTTTCTTCTTTTCATCCATAGTGCTTTCAAATGCTGCATCTGATCTCAATTTTCTTACATCAGGACCATTAAATGTACCTTCTTCTAATTTTGCTACAGATAGTATTGGAAATTTCTCACATATGTACTAGAGACAGTCTCCTTTCTTATTTAAAGCCTTTACCAATTTTTTAAGCCTTTACGTTTCATTAAGCCAAGATTAATGTGGAGAGGTGGCAGCAAAATTTTAGGACTCACAAGGCTTCGGCTTACAACATTAGAATGTTATAACAACCAACTTCTAAATGTTCTCAAGGTACCAGTCTTTCTTATTCCAGTGGTCAACTCGCGCCCTGCCATCCTACAAGCAAAGAAAGCACGGGCATTAAGTAAAACTAGATTGTTGACCCAGCAGCATTGTACGGACTTTAAAATTGCCACAAACTGGCGTGTTCACTGAAATTTACTCGCAATAAAATTAGTTGCAAATTTGCGTGTGATTATTTGAGTATCACTGAATAGTGAACAGGCACTGAACCAAAACCGTTTCCATTACGAAGGAGAACATCCTTGAAGCTTGGCTTGGATCTTCAGTGCATACTCTACATATTTGTGGGTTGCCCAATATTTACTTTAGTCTCCAAGTTAGATTTTAAAATAGGCAAGATATGATTTTCTTACAAAATCCTGTATCATTACGCCTCTGTTTAATATGTATTTCCCACATATATAACAAAAGTGCTCTGCATTATTTATACATGAGCGATGCAACATGGTAAATATAATTTCGTACTGAACTACAAATTCACAACATTATACTACACAATACAGCTTGAAACTCATTTCTTTTCTAGATGACATATACTAATGTACTGTAAGAGAGACTATGACTGCTAATGTAAGTTTTCATAAAGATAAGATAAGAACGTGTCTGTCACAAAGCATTGGCGGGATAGGATAATGAAAAGGGTGGATGTTATTTCGCTCCAACTTCTTGAGGCGCTCGCACCCCATATCAGATACGAATCATTAGGTGCCCTCAGTGTTTACTATAAACACAATAAAAGAAAAAAAAGTGGTTTTCCAATCCTTACATTATAAAATTACACATGGTAAAGTATTACAGTTCGTATGATTATGCTTTGATCATTCGAAAAATACGCTATAAGGTAAATAAAATAAACGTTTTAAAAAATGGTACTTGATAGGGAATTTCTGGCTATGGATTTCATTTCAGCATGCTAAAAATACCACAAAAACGTTAAAACATAAGAGACAGCAATTTCACCGCTGATCAGTAATTATAATTATATTTATTATTATAATTAAGAAAATTACAGTTATAATTATACGTACATCATTATACTTTTCCTTTTCATTATTTGTTCATTCATTTCATTCATGATTTTTTTAATGTTTTGTTGTGATCTATTGAATGTGGTCGTAGTTTCGTCGCCTGCGCGTGTGGATAATGAAACTAAGATGATGTTTTTTTGTTTTGTTTTTGTAGTTTCCGATCTAAACGAATGTTTTGAGAAATGAAGATCAGTGAGTCTATATAAATGCGATGTCCAGTAATCGTTTGACACACGGTTTAGGTGCTAGCATTGACCAGATACAGACAAACATATATAGAGACACGTTTTGCCGTGTGACACTTTTTCCTTGTCAGCCCCCGGTAATAAGAGTTTTTCTGTCGAAACGAACAATTTACTGTCATTTGGTGTTTATGGTATCAAAGACATACCAAACATGAATTTTGGTGACCGTGTTAGAGGAAGAAATTTACTAATATATATATATATATATATATATATATATATATATATATATATATATATATATATATATATAGGAATAAGAGCTATCTTCTTTTTACATTGTCGTCTTACTTAGTCGAAAAAAACTTATCGTTAAGTTTTGTTATTAATCGTTCAGTTTCAGACGGTAAAACTTCTGTCTCGCAGACTGTCGGTAGTCAACGCTGGCGTCTAAACCATTCACATGATTTTTTCCCAAAATTGAAATTCCCCGATCGATCTGAATCAACTCCAGTCCTTCCGAGTTTGAAATGTATTTTTTGGTTTTCCGGTGCACTTCACATTAATCCTAAAAATATTAATGTCTGGGAGAGATTATACTTCTCCTCAATACGTATCATACACTTTTTATTGTTTTTGAAGGAAATAAATAATCAAACCTTTCGTAGCCATAAGTAATTGATTGTCTCCTAACACCTATCGGTTTACAAAATTAATCAAAACAGTCGTCATGCGCAATCTTATTGTGGAAACTCTAGCGTTCTCTTATAACAAGCCTGATCCATTAATACGTTTCAATCTTATTTTAGAGGCTGTCGATGTACATAACAATTATGCAATCGGAGCAACTTGTGAATGTTTAAGTAAGGTAAGGTTTGAAAAAGGTAATACAAATCAATTAGCGGAAAAGATTGGATATACAGAAAATGATCGAAATATATAAGACCTTCCCATACCTAAAAACCTGAATATATTTCCTCTCTCGTGAAGCTTAGTTGATGTCTCACTTGCGCATGGTAGTACATAGTAACACAGTTTGGTTTTTAGAGTACATAGAGTAAAATATCGCGAAATTTATAATGCAAGGGTTTCCCGTTGAGGCGAGCGATCAAAAGCTTGGCCCGTTAATTCTAGAGAACGGAAGTGCGTTAAATATACTTTCGGCAGATTTCTCTTGAGAATAAGGATAAACGTACCAAGCACTCAGACAGTCCGCACTTTAGGTAACAATCTTTTGATAGAAGGAACAACGGTAGCGGGAATCAAAATCAATGAAATCAAAAACAAGCCGGCGGCGCTAGCCGAATTCGTTTACTACGCTCCGTGAAGTCACGAAGGTTAAGCGAATTCGAGACTCGCGGGTTCTTGGTTGGGTGACCGGCCAGGAACCCCGGGATCTAACGTCGTCGAGCCCCTGGCCGAAGGGATAAAAGGCACTGACTGACTGCGACGTGACGAGACTTGACTAGTATAGTAATTACGGAGTGTTAGTAATTAACGGAGGATTATTCCAAAGAATGCGCTCAACGCCCCTTAAGGGGCTTGGAGACGCGTTGCGTCAAGATGTAGATTGATAAAGTGATGCTTATAGACTACTCTGTAGTTTCACAAATATTCATTCATATACTTTTAGAATTCAAGTTCCTAACAGCAAATAATTCAGTTTTGAAATTCGCTCAAAAATAACTTCGTCTCACCGGACACGATTCAACAGGTGCGAGTTTTTATCAACTAAATCTCCGCAAGCTTGTCATTGAAAAGAAACATAATGCAAAAGGACAGTCGACTCTGATGAGAATAATACTAATTTATACAATACACTCTTCTTTAACACCCAGCTGATGACGAGAGCGCCGCGCTCATCTTTGATTTCAATTATTTCTATTATAAATTTTAATGACAATAGGTTTTTGAAACTCCGTATTGAAACGTTTTCATTATAGTGTGGGTATTATTACCACAATGTGCCTACTTTGTGCAATACAATTTGAAACGTTCTTATATTCGGGTTTAACAATATTTGGAACTTTAAACAATTTAATTTTTATTATAATTTTTATGAAAATACGACTCCAATGTTCTGGGTGCTTTTGAAAATGTCCGGGGTGCTTGAAGTAAAGTTCCCCCAAACTTTACAGAATATTTTTCAAAATGTCAAAGCTACAACTAGAGCGATAAGGACAGGGACTCCAATTTGGAAAAGATCGTGTGGTTTAGGCGCTAGATTTGTTCACAAACGACAGATGATATACGGACAGATGGACGGACGTTTTGAAACAAACTATTGTTTCGGTATCAGGGGACTCGAAAACGTGTATTTCGGTTGAAATCTCGAAATCGATTTTCCGCAGCATTTCGTAACTTTCTCTCTAGTTCGTATATTAGTCCCGTATGTGTACGAGTAACTAGAGGTGCTACAAAATGGAACAGACTTTCTCGTAGTACACGTTGCTAATTTCCCTGGTGTGATCTTGCTTAATGGTTTTGCTGCATTCTCTGGCCAGCTGCCATCTATCATTGCCCAAAGTACATTTTTTGACATTTTCTCAACTCTTTGCTTTCATAGTAGTACAACCGAAATATTACTTCAATAATATTAAAGAAGAGTAAAAGCTCGCCCTAAATATAAATTTTCATTGAAAAAATTGCAGTGGTTTTTATGGAAATGGTAATTAAGTATTTCTGTAAAGGCGAAATTTGAAGCCATATTTCACAAGAATGTATTGAGTTTTCGAAAAAAGTTCATTTGAAATCATTTAAAGCACTTCCACTCACAATTTTAATAATGCATACAAATTGATTAAAATATCCATATTAACGGAGTGAGAGGTATTTCAAAAATATACATTTGTGTATTTTTTTAAAAACAAATTAATATAGCAATACGAACTTTACGACATATTAAACAGCACTCATAGCAGTATCAATTAGAAAAATGTGAAGAAAAAATTGGAGCCATTTGCGAGAAAATGGCGTTTGAACGTTTCTGAAAATTCTGATCATAATAAAATTCTACTCATAAATTTAATAATGTAAAGAAATTGCCTTTAATATTAATATTACCGACGTGAGAGACAAGTCAAAATTCATATTTAAATTTTTTGAAAAAATAAAAGAATGACAATATGGCGTTTATGATTATAGGTTTATTTGGCACTAACAATACCAAAACTTTAAAGAAAAAATTTGGAGCATTTTTGAGAAAATCTTGTTTTTGTAATTCTTTAAAATCGCAAATATTGCATGCACTATTGCACGGGAACTACTAACATTTCCGAAACAAAGAACATGACCTATTGAAAGACCTATTTATGGACCAGTTTCATAAGAAGGAAAAATCTCTGTCTTCAATTTTATAGTTGCAGCAAGATGCCGGAAAAGTTTAAACCTTTGCAATTTTCGAAAATTTAGAGATAATGGTAAAAATCGGATGTATGCCACCTTAATAGATGTATTTTACTATGTTCTTATAAGAAACTTAAAGAACAAATTTGGAGCCGTTTTTGAGAAAATTTTGGAAATGGGGCTATATATAAAGTACCCCCAAATTTTAAAGAATGTTTATCGAAATTTCAAAGCTTCAAATAGAGGCAGATCGACATAGGTTTCTTCAATTTGAGAAAGATCGTACGTGTGTTTTAGGCGCTAGTAGTGTTTACTGACAGACAGGCAGACAGACACAGACCGACACACAGACTGACAGACTGATTGACAGACGGACGAACGGACAGACGTTTTGCTTCCAATTGGTTTTTCGGCATCAATGACCCACGAAACAGGGATTCTGGCTACACCCCGTGTTAGAGGATTTTTTATCTTAATTCGGCAACTGGTTTAATGCATGTTTAATGCACTGGTTCTGCTATTTTAAGTAATTTGCCAATAGATTTTTTATAAAATTTGTGTTTGGTTTACGTTATTCACAGTGACGATAAAATATTATTATTAGAGTATTATGTAAATGTTCGCTAGTTGATATTAAATTTATTTTGAGACTAATAGTTCCAAATATGAACGTGGCGTCACACACCCGGCGTCGGGCAGGTTAAACAGAAATTGGAGTAAATTTCAGGTGTAAACTGATAGAACGGAATTGCCAGGTTAAATATGCGAAAGAAATGAATGAAGGTTTCATACATTATAAGAAAAAGATACCATTGTTTCTTGTTGTTCTGTGTATTTTGAACAGGCGCCTAGGTATTGCTGGGCGGGCATGTTCGTCAGTATATATATAGTTCGTCAGAATATATATATATATTCGCGTGCAAATGTCTCTTGCTCGTCGCAACTGATTGAATAATTACGTATTTGCTTACTTCTGGCGTACGCGTCGCACTAGATATCACAGTCTACTCAGCTCCTCTAATCGAAAGGAACTGCGTCTTCACCATGAAAATTACCGTCCCTTCTTTGCTGACTACTGAATCATTTTTAACTTTTTAATTCGTATCACTTGCTCCCGTCCTCGACAGACAAAAATTCTAATAACTTCGTGACTATCTATACGTCTCTCTGACGTCCAAAAACTCCTACTTAATCTCTCGTTGAATTTATAAGTCGAAGTTACTGCTCGAACGGCTATCGGCATAGAAAGGAATGTTCGGTCGCCCGCCGTCTTCATGTGCCCGCCCTCCTCGTAGGGGGAGCGGCACGGCATCTCCCTCTCCCCAGTCTGACCGCTGATACGTCACCTGGCTCGCGCCGTGCCGCGGACATGGCGCGCTATAGTCTTCGAGACGCGCTTCTTTTGAATGACGCCGCGGTCGCTCACCACGTCTACAGCCGTCGTTTGCATGTTGCGTGGGAGTGTGGGACGAAAGTGGGCACCCGCATTTGTCACAATATATACACACATATACATATAGATATGCAGAGTGTCCGGAGAGGAAACATCGAAAATCTAAAAATAAGCTCAAGACAATTTTACGCATATTATGTTTTCTATAACTCCTTTTTTATTTGTGGGATGTAGTTCATTTTATTCATTGCTGTGTATGTTGGGTGCTTTTTACTTTCTCGTATACATACGGATATACGGGAGTAATATACGTAGTATAGATAAAGTGATGTAATGCTGCTGAAATTCGATTTCGAGATTTCAACGGAAATATACGTTTTGGAGTTCCCTGATACCCAAATAGTGTTTTTTTTTTCAAAGCATCCCTCCACCTGTTCGTCCGTCCGTCTGTCTCTGTCTGTCTCTCTGTCTGTCCGCCTGTCTGTGTCTGTCTGTCCGTCCGTCTGTGAAAACTACCACTATAGAACAAGTTTGTATTCTTCCATCGAATGCGCGGGGAAGGGTGACTCCCACCATCAACCGCTACTTCCCCTGAACATATCGCGCTCTCTCTCTCTCACACACTCTTTCGCTCGCACTGCGCGCCAACCGTGGACATCGGGGATGGAAGAGAGGTCTGAATGCACAAGCAAGCTATTGTGCCTGACCCAACGCGCAGTGTGTGTCAGCTACCCAAATCAAAACAATTTGAGCTCTCTATGCACAAAAGATAATATATTAAGGTTCAGTAAAAGAAACATATGTATATGAAGCATGGCCCCTGGTCCTCAGTCCTATCCCTTTCGTCTTTGAGTGCTGTGCACTGTGGTGTGTCGTAGCGTAGGCCTAATTTCAAGTGTTGTTCACAGGCGTAATATTGTGCTTATAAGTTTCTAAGACCGTTTGCTGATAAAGTGAAGCTTCCTTCTTACCATCCCGTCCTCAATTCCATCGAAATAGCATGGGGTTACATTAAGAATTGTTTTGCTAAACAAAGCGACGGTACCATTATGCGAATTAAAGAAAATGTATGCCAATTATTATTTTCTGAATATTGGCCATATTAATGGAAGAAGTGTTGTGAACACGAAAAACTCGAAGCGAAATGTATGAAAATAGACATGATCATGAACGAAGTAGTGGACAAAAGAATTGTTTCTTTACGGGACAGTTCTTCTTAGGACGACAATGACGAAGGAGGTAGTGCTGCCAAGGCTGCAGCGACAGTGACGACTAATAGCTCCTCCTGCTGGGGAGGGCGACGAATCGCGTGCGCGCAGTAGGCCAGGAAATCTGCCACTGAAGAAGCGGCGGGGGAAGTCCGCGGCAATAAGCTCCGCCCACAAGGAAGATTTCAAACTAAATCACACGAACCATCTTTTTCAAATTGAAGAAACCCCTGTCCGTCTGGCTCTAGTTGAAGCTTTGAAATTTTGAAATAACATTCTTTATAATTTGGGGGTATTTTACGCGAAGCCGCCCGGATATTTTTAACATTTTCTCAAAAACGGCTCAAAATATTTTCTTTTCGAAAATTGCAAAAGTTTGAATTTTTCGGCGTCATACTACAGCTATAAAATTCAAAACAGATTTTTTCTGCAAATGAAATTTGTTGCCCATAAGGAGTTCTGTCATTATGATCATGTATATTTTTTTTTTGAAAAAATTAGTCGTTTTCGAGCAATAATGAGGGCAACATTCGCAATTAAAAAAATATTACAAACAAGATTTTCTCAAAATCGGCTCCAAATTTTTTTGTTTAAATATTTAGTAGGAGATATACCAAATGCAACCTATCCAATGACATAAACGCCTTCTTTATTCTTTTGTTTTTTTCAAAATGACAAAAATATAATTTATTTTACTTGTCTCTCACGTGAGTAATATTTACATTAGTGACAATTTCTTCACAATTTCGTATTTATGAGTACATTTTCTTTAAATAATGTCAAATAAAGTTTCTCGAAAGTTCAACAGTTTTCTATACAAATGAGCTCAAAATTCCGCATTTTCAGACACGCTCAAACGCCTTTTCTCAAAAATGGCTTGAGGTTTTTTCTTGAAATTTTCCGATATGTAGTGTTAATTACACTGTTTATTGTGAAGTAAAGTTCATTTTAGTGTGTTCTTTTGCTTTTTTAAAAATTACACAAATGTAATTTTTTCAAGTATCACTCGCGCCGTTAATATGTACATTTTCATCTATTAGTATGCATTATTATATTTGTGAGTGGAAGTTATTTCAATGACTACAAATGAAGTTTTTCGGAAACTCTATAGATTCTTGTGAAAAAGAGCTTCAAATTTCGCATTTACAGTAATGCTCAATCGCCATTTTCTTAAAACTGGCTTCAACATTTTCAATGAAAATTTCTATTTTGGACGAGGTTTTACTCTTCGTAATATTCTTGAAGTCATATTTTGGTTCTACGATTAAGAAACCGAAAAGTTGAGAAAATGTCAAGAAAATGTACTTTCGGTGACGATAGACGGCAGCTTGCCAGAGAATGGAGCAAGACCTTAAAGCTAGTCCACACCAAGGAAATTAAAAACAATTGCTACGAGAAAGTCTGTGCCCGTCTGTAGCACCTCTAGTTTCGTTCTAGGTTATTTTTTCTTTCTGAACAAATGTATTAATTTCTTTTGTAAATAATAAACAATTTACATATAATGAAGTGGTTCTATGCTTCTGCATTGCAAATTTTTGCCTAGAGCGCATTATTTCAAACTAACTTTTGAGTGCTTATCGAGGCTCAGTCATTCAGACTATCCAAGTAGTTTATTGGACAAAATATGCTTCAAATTGTTTTAGGAGCATTATACGATATATAGTTTGATTGATTGATTGATTTTTTCGTGTTTCCGGGCGCGTCAACGGCTTCGGTCATTAGTCCCGTTAGTGTAGTGCATGTTTTTTCTCGGGAGATGGCGGTGATCTTCCCCCGCTGGATGGCGAGATCCGGCACCGACCTACCGTCGGCTACTGGGGTTTCCCCCTAACCAGGACTCTCCCACCAGCGGGGCACCGCCCCAGCCGGGACAAGCTCTAAGCTCCCGACCGGTCTCCCGGAATATGTGGTAGTGTAGTGCATGTTAGTGGAAGTGTGTGTAAGAGGAGAAGACAGGACAAGGAAGAGGAAGGACAGATCGCGCGCGGTGTGGTTTTAAGTAATATGTTGTTAATTTTACACTATTTGTTTTTCTTAATTTAAAAAATCCATTTCTGACAAAATACTAGTGTTTGCTAAGTTTCTGTGTTAAAATTAAGACTAAACCAGTCGTAATAAGCTGTGAAAGTTTGGTATACGTATCTACAGTTTTGGAGAAAATGTTCCTTGAATATGAAAGTATGTAACTTACGGGAAATGGCTTCTTGGGGTTATGAATAACCCCAAAAAATGCTTATGTATTGGCGCTTTTTACTGCTCTAGTAGTTAAATTAGCTACATAACAATGTATTTGCACTAAAAGTTGCAAAAACATGTAACTAGAGAGCTCCGATAATGACTGCACGCATGGACACAACAATGCGCGAGTGCTATGGTTGGATATGCCACGTGAAAGAAGAACAGAGCTCATGCTGCTCTCTTCATGTCTGACACACAGTATTTTGTCATATGACATAACGATAATTCTGCAATCTCTCGATTGTTTTATCAGTGAATTGACCTCTTCCTCACATGGTTTTTTCGGCATTTAGTTTTGTAGGACCAAGTGTTTGTTTCAATTTTCTCATTCGCTTTTGACTGCTGCTTACGCATTCATTTTTCGTATGGTAACATCTGTAACATATGGTTTCAATTTCCCCATACTCTTGAATCTTCCACTGTCACCATCATCTTGGTAATACACATATCGAACATCATATTTTGAAAGTCAAACTGTTGACCCACGCCCACATCCGGTGAACGCGTTTATAAATATAACTCTATCTTAACCTCTAGAGCGCGTAAACCAAACATGTAAATTACATTTTGATAAGCAATTCTGAAGTTACTTTTTAAAGCAAAAAAAGTCCATGTTTCTGAGGGGTGGTTCCACTCCGGCTCTTCTTATGTGTTTTAACTGAGTACATTGACCTCTTTTTTGTGTAAATCTAATGCCATTTGTGTATGTTTTCATTTCTTGTTTGTATTTGTAAGCAAACCACTGGTTATCCCATAACGGAGGGTAGGAAAGAGGGAGCAATAGTTGCAGACTAGGCAAGAGTGTGAACAGGGAAAGTGAGGTAGGTCAAGTTGAGTGCGTGGGTGAAGGTTAGCCTGACTAGATTTTTAACATCAATAATCCGCCATGATCACGTGGAAACATGGTAACATGGAAAAGTAAATAAACCCTGCAAATATAAATAATTATTCATCCAAAAAAATTAATATCCATTTAATTATCTATGATTACTGCATTATAGTGAATCGTGAAACTGAAATTATGATCACGGGAAATGATTGAAATAATTTAAAACAAATTGGGCAAGATTTCGGAATATTTTTATTCCAGCATCAGGGCTGTTGATAAACGTAAAGAGCAACATCACTATAAATATAGACATGACAATTCAATTGAAAAGGCACTTACACTTTGTTCAATGGAAAGTTCAATGGAAAAAGCATACCCTTACTATCACAAATATGAGCGATGTCCTGAGCCAATGTTTACCACAGTTTACCTACTCATGCCCCACCCTGCGGGATCATGCAGACCAATCCGCTTTAGCGTTATTTCAGAGGCACCAATTAAAAATGGCGGCGAATACGAGTTATAATATGTTAAATATGTGAAAATGAGTAAACAATATGTGAAAATAAAATGAATAATTATTTCATGATGAGGAAAGAATTATTCGGTTTCTTAGATTTAGTTTTTAATCACGATTAAAGCAGACTTTTTGCAGTCAGAAAGCGGCTCGAAATCTTATAAAGTTATTTCAAATACTTGCATCGGTCCCAGTTTTTAATGCATTTAGCATCATAAAAAAATATTTCAACTGACGAACTAACTGAATGGAGGTTGTGTCAATCTGAAGCAAGCAGTGCATTTGATTAATATTCAGTACACGTGCAGTGAAAAAATACGACGAAATACACTAGAAACCTTGTGGAGAATGTTGTTTTCAAAGATAACGATTGAGATGAGAACGATTCGACAACAGTGGCTAGTCTCTTCAACCAATACTTTTCGAGAATTGCTGCCGATTTCACTATGGGTCAAAATTCAACATCAGACGTTTTCCCAAAAAAATTAGACAAGATGTTTATCTCCGAAACTTCTTATGAAATTCTCAAAATAATCAGTAAACTAAAAAATAAATATTGGGCCGATTTAGATAAATTTCCGCCTGCCATTATACACCCGTTCACTCACATATTTAATGCACCCTATTCACTGCACTTGTCCAGATATTTTTAAAATAACTAAGACAAAGCTCCTCTTCAAAAAGGGAACAAAAATGAAATTTTGGCCGGCGGCGCTAGCCGAATTCGTTTACTACGCTCCGTGTAGTCACGGAGGTTAAGCAAATTCGAGACTCGCGGGTTCTTGGTTGGGTGACCGGCCCGGAACCCCGGGATCCAACGTCGTATCCCCTGCGGAAGGGATAAAAGACACTGACTGACTACGACGTGACGAGACTTGACATTATTGTGACGGAGGATTATTAAAAAAAAAAAAGCGTATTAATGGAGGATTACTCTTCAGTGCAAAGCGCTCAACGCCCCTTAAGGGGCTTGGAGACGCGTTGCGTCAAGGTGTAGATGCAACAAAATCTATTATTTTTAGCGATTGTACTGTATTTGGTGTGTTTAAGGACTTTCATTACTTGTTGCAAATATTACAAATTTTAAACGGATACTGGCACCTTAACGAAGTTTATATTTACAAGTTGGTGATAACTGTTAAAACCTGTAAACAGTTCCATTTATTTGCGATATTATATCACTGTGCTAATTTAACTACTAAAAGATTTATTGTATTTCTGTGACTAATGACAATTCCGTTGTTTTGAACGTTAAGAGGACGGTGTATCGAATAGTTTTGAATTTGTGCTTCAAATCTTTTTCTCTATTTTCAAGAGAAACTTTCAGTTCACATTCATAATATATTTTATCAAATTACGATAAAGTATAATCTACTGGTTGTGTTAAGCAGTTGCAGCTTAAGTGGATGAAAATCTACGTAGCCACATTGCCAAATTTCGTACAGATTAGCTTCAATTGATTTTGTTGGTAGCATGCCTTCTCATTTTTGTATTGAAATTAACGTTTTTTTATCGAATACATATCAATCTTACACTTAAAATATTAAGCTAGCTGCTTGTTGCTTTTATCTGAGTTTTTTGTATTTTTTTATCACGCACATTAAAACACATTCGTGCCATAGCTACTGCTCGTTCTATTCTTTTTACTCTCCACACTGGCAAAGCCGACCTTCACACACATAAACAATAATTTAGATCAACATAGCCGAAGGTTGGAAGAGATCGTTCTCTTCACAGACGGTTGGGTTCAAGTCGGCAACACTGCGAAAACAAGAAACAAAGACACCGCATCCAGTCACAATTCAAAACAAATTTAGTGTCTTAGATTATGAAACAGATTTTCCTCGCCTCCTTGATCCTCACATCCCTTCTCTACCATCGACAGATACATGCACAAACCAACGCAAACAGGCTAGGAAGCGCGTAAAACAAAAACACGTAAAGCTGCGCATCCTAGCCCACTTGAAAACAAAGACATTCCTACTGAGCCTAAAAAACAGGTACTTATTTTAGCTGACAGTCATGGCATTACGTAAAAAAGTATCTCTAATATTTTTGAAAATACTGTAAGTAGAGAAATTATTTTAATTTTTTTGAGAGCCAATTATTTTGAATTTTTATTGCTATTTTTGAAGCGCGGCTAATTTTTAGCAATTTTGAAATTATCTGGAAACGTTCCGGTGCATAGGGATGCTTCAAATATGTGCGTTAACGGGTCGAAAAGTATTAGTGAAAGTGACTAGCCACTGTTTTCGGATCACATTTATATCGTTATATTTTAAAACAATATTCTGTACAAGGTTTCTAGTTGATTTGGTCCTATTTTTTATTATATTCCACATTGCTTTTGTTTTATTATTTGAGTTCAACATATCCTGATCGTGTTTCATGATTTTAGCCTGTCTTATGACTTTTCTTAACAATGATTTGTATTTTGTAAAGTAGAGGAGGAATTCATGAGATACGCTATGACGTTTAGACATGAAAGAAAGGATTCGCTTGTTTTTACATGATGTTTTAATCCTTTGTGTTATCCAATAATTGCTTTTCCGTGAAATATTTAATTTTCTTTTTTGAAAAAGAAAGCAAGTGTTAAAATGAAATGAAAGCGTTAAAAAAAGAATTATATTTGTCGTTTGTATCAACAGTATTATAAACCGCTTCCCATGACTCCTGCATTAAGTAATCAATGAATAATGTTATTTTACTTTTAGTAAACAATCTAGTCATACGTCTAATATTTATTGTGTCATTTCTTATAATGGTAAGAATTTGTGCATCGTGGTCACGTATCCTAAATCTTTTGTTTCAACTTCACATCGAGTAGTAGTTTTGTTAATTAAATTTGATCGATTGCTTCATCGATTTAGTGTGATCCGTGTAGGTACATTAATTGTAATATCTAAATTGAAGGAATTAATTAAATTGGGAAACTGTTCTTTTTCGCAAAATTCGATCAGATCATCAAGTTAAAATTCCGCATACAACAATGGATTCAAAAGAGCGATTGGTGACTTGTTAAGTGTTATCTCCAGTTTTTCTAAGAACAAAATATAATCTGCAGCTCTCTTTGTTGGAGGTCTGTAGATGCAAAGTAATATCACTTTTAGCGAAGTAAGATGTACAACAGAAATTTCGAAAACATTTTCAACGGAATACATATTTAATTTCGTCAATGATTGCATAGAATCAATATTATTTCTAACGTAAATGCAAGAATACCCATATGTATGACCTTTCTGCGATTCCCTCTCTCCCTCTCTCTCTCTCTCTCTGCAATAAAAGCCTGCGAGGTAAAAGTTTGGAATTTGGAAAATGCTAAGTTTATTAGGAGATAACCAATGTTCTGTAAAGCAAAGAACATCCATTTGATTTAAATCGCCCTGTAGAGCTGCCTGGATAAACTCAGTTTTATTTGAAAGGGAATGAACATTATGGTGCAGTATGTTTTATCTTTTGCAAGTACCTACACGAATATTTTTCTGCTGAATCTGACTGTAGTTGCTATAAATTTACTCCATTTTTACCTCGAGTTTGTGGTCGAAGTTTATAACGTGTCCCGGCAGTGACAGATTGTGAGGAAAATGGGGCATCAAGTGTAGATGAATTGGTAGTAGGAATTGGAGAAACGGAAATAGGTTCAGAGGAGGAGGTAAGAGGGTTCGAAATAAGGGAGGGGATGGAGAACGTGTAGATTTCGGTCGAAATTGCGCAATATACATGGTTGGTTGGGAAAACATGAACTGAGTCTAGTAGCCCGATGCTATATTTGTTGTTTATAGAACATTCTAAAGATCTATTTGAGAAAATTTTGAATATATTTTCGCTGAAAAAGTATTAGAAAGGAATTTAATGGGACGTGAATTTCAGTATATATTAAATCATTCCTATATAAGTTATTATATTCCTTATTTATTCATTAAAACTAGTAGCGTTGTTTACATTAAGTCGTTTATAAATAACGTTTTGCACGTTTGCGTAAATTTAAGACAGTATCACAGTTTTTGCAAACATATTTTGTGCGACCTTTTTGTTTTTATAGAGGGCCATTACTTATTTCTCCCTTTTCTTTTGCGGTTTAGTGAACATTTTACTTCTTGTAGCATTTATTGCATTTCTCGTGGAAGATAAGTAAGATTAGATATTTGCAAATTATTCAGTAACAAGTTTTGTGTCATGTTCTTTGTGTAGGTACTCTCGTGAATGCTAAATAAATTGCTCGCCGTTTCCTAAATAAGATACCCACCCATTTGTTGCAGCAATATTTTGAAGAAGAAAGAAAATCACCATCGGCAGTATTTTATCATATTTGTATACTTGTGAAAAAATATTAGTCCTCCAAAATGTTATGTAATTTTTCTAGCCTACTTCATGGGCCAAATCTCAATACAACAAAAAATAAAATGAATTTTCTGAACAATATTCATTTTGATCATACTAAAAAAAAAGTTCTCGTACCTTTCCTACATCATCTGCCCTTTACATATCAAAACGAATCATACTTCACAGGATCATTTTTTGTGTGAGTACCAATTTAGTGAGTTATATTAGTGATTGTGCTATCGACCTGGACTACTCTTCGGATTTTGGACTACCTGGCTTCTCTTCGCGGACATCGGACATCCGGCTTCATCCTCGGCTTCTCTTCACGGACTTCGGGCACCCGGCTTCATCCCTGGCTTCTCTTCGCGGACTTCGGACACCTGGCCCTCTTCGGATACTACGACTCGGACGTTGACAACGCCTCTGAGACTAGCGGACAACTGAACCGTCATCGACAACGGCACCTCTGGCCTGACTTGGCCAAGACTACCAGTGAACCTACAATCAGCTAAGGGTGAGAGTTACGAACCTAACTGGTTTAACAGACTACACTTCTGGTGAAGGACAAACGCCGCGCGGCTGCAGCAGCAGCCGGCAAAAATGGAACCATTGGACAAAAGTCACTTGCCGATAAGGCCAGCCATCACCAGGAAACAAACAATGCACGACGATCGGCGAAAGAACGATCTTACCAACACGAGGGATCAAAAAAGGACAAAACTACTGCATGATGCCGCGGTATGTCAGACAGTGACATGGAAGTAGTGGACGAGCACCCCGTGGAGCCGCGAGGCAAAGGCAAGGGCAAACCACACCCAAGGCTGGACAACCAGGCAGCAAGGTTCTAGGAGAGGATGGCGAAACCTACGAATACCCTACAAAATTCGCGCGCACTCCCCTTCCATCACTACCTCCAATTATTTCCATGAATAATCGCTTCTCGGTGCTTCAGGACCAAGGACAGGCATCAGGACCAGGACCTTCCGGTACAACAAACAACCATGATGACAACACAGTTGACGCACATGACACTAAAAACCCCATCAGATCGACTCCCGGATTAAAACCCCGGATCGGAGCCTACCACCTGGACCTCAACAAGATCATAGACTGTAAGACCCTTGTGAAAGACTTAAATGAATGGACCAAGAACAGTATTGACGCACGTTGCAACAAGGCCCAATTGATTATACAACCAAAGACAATGACCGCCCACTATAAAGTGGGACAAAGGCTTGAGTTTATTAAACAGGACAGCAACATACGCAAACTTTACTTCTTTGACCAGCCTACCTACTTCTATCACCGTGCAATAGCTGCTCCTAGAGAAAAGTTCGTTATCAAAGGATTACCCCCGAACTTAAATACACAGGACCTACTGACTGACATACGCGACACATACAGCTTTCCCATATACCATCTGTCAGAAATGCAGAAAATGGAACAAGAAAAACCATAAGACACCTAGGACTATACGTATGGAGACGGACAAGGACCTGATACCGTCAATAAAGGAAACTATGAAATATGTGTCATACTATAGTATTAGGATTGACTCTTACAAAAATAACAACAGGATCCCCGCTGCAACAGGTGCCAACAATTTGGGCACACCAAAATCATTGCTCCAGGAAATGGGTCTGCGGCAAATATGCAGAATCACACGCACCGTCTTCTGCACAGCACCCTTATAAAGTGTGCCAACTGCTCACAAAACCACGAAGCATCCTGGCCCAGCGGTGCAGCTTTCCAACTCGCCAACAACTCCGACTACAAGCAATCGCCAGACTAAGAGACAGAAACAATAATCGCACCAACCAGCCCCACCAGATTTCTCCATGAATCCTTCCCCGGACTCGACGGCAGAACCTTCGCGGATACTACTGCGAACAGAACTGACAACCAGGATTCTTCGACTACAACTGGCAACAGCACCAGCAACACCCTAAAAGACATCATCGACTTCATCAAAAACAACATATTACCAGAATCATCCAAATAATAAAAGACATTATCAATATTTTTAAAGGACCGAGGACATACTCACGAAACTATTGACTGCTGCGACACAAATATGCGAACTGTTTTAAACAGGCAGAACAACAGACAACACTACTTGAGACTAGCATCCTGGAATGCACAAGGCAGAATACACGACAAAAAAGCTTCAATCAGACAGTTTCTTGACGACTACTCCATCGGGGCACTTCTTATTCAGGAAACCTGGTTAAAACCTAACCAACCTTTCTCCATTCCCAAATTCCTCATATACAGAACAGACCGGCCAATAACCATGGGCGGAGGAACAGCCATCCTAATCCGGAATATGATCCCACATACCATCCTCCCGACTCCCAATACCTCTTTCGAAACTACCTCCATTCAAATAGGAACAAAATTAGGACCAATCAAAATCGTTTCAATGTATAACAGACCTCACAGCAGACTGAAAGCAGCAGACTTGGACCAACTAATTGACAGACACACACCCTCTGTTATAGCAGGCGACTTGAACGCTAAACTGACGAACTGGGGGTGCAAGTACGACAATCAACCGGACGAGACCTACATAACTATCTTCTAACCAGACCTACCTTAAACCTTCTCGCACCTCAGGAACCTACCCAACTGATAAACGACGAACCAAACGACATCCTCGACCTCGTAATCCACTCCACATCCATCATCGTCACGAATCCCTACCCCCGGCACGAGTTAATATCAGATCATCTACCAATAATCTTCACGGTTCATATAACGCCTTACTCTCTAGCCCCGCCCATTCACCCTCCTCGCACCATAGACAGGAAAAACTTCAAGCATCTCATATCCAAAAAGATAAAAACTCCTTCATCCCTCAGTACCTGCCAAGAAATAGATAAAGCCATAGACCACTTCAACCATCAGATCAAATCCGCCATCCGCAAATCTACATTATATTCTTGCCACATCACTTCCAAAACCTCCCGAATGAACTCCTAGACCTCATCAGGCAAAAAAGACGAGCACAAAGACGTTACTACCGAACTAGACAAAAAGAGGACAAGACCATTTACCAACAATTCAAACGTGCACTCCACGACAAATTGACGCAACACCACGGAAATACTTGGGACAAGACTATACGGGACGCAAATTTAAAACACCTGACGACTATGGAAAATAATTAAAACCATGAAGGCAGCCCCACAACCTATCTCTCCATAATGCAACCAGATAACACCCTCACATACGACCCCAAGGTCATTGCTGAAACCTTCGCCCAATTCCACTCCTCCAAATTCCAGAAACCAACCCCACTCCTTCATCCTCTATCCTTAATTTCTTCAAAACCCCGCCACTTCCAACTGCTCAGCAACAGTTGTGGACTTTCACTGACAACGAAATACGAGACGAAATTCGACTTTTGACCCGACAAAGCTGCAGGCCCGATGGAGTTCAGACGGCGGCACTAAAACATCTGACCCATAATGCGACTCACCATTTGACTGTCATTTTCAACTCATGCATACGCCTATCTCACTACCCTCCATCTGAAACATTCTACCGTCATCATGATCCAAAACCAAACAAAGACCATAAACAACTCAGCAGTTACAGACCAATCAATCTGTTACCACTTCTAGCAAACTATTTGAACGACTTTTATTTAGACGAATGACACCACTTCTGACTAACGTACTACGAAAAACACAGTTTGGTTTCAGAGAGAATAGGTCAGCGGTACTACAGACCCTACGACTTGCCTAGACGTTTCAACATCCCTCCAATATCCATACGACGTCCCTGCCTTGTTTACCGATTTTAGCAGTGCGTTTGACTCAGTCAACCACGAGATCCTCCTTCTCAAAATAAAACCATACATCCCAGAATTCTTTCAGTCTTTCTGAGAAATTACCTCTCCTCCGCTCCTTCCGTACGACACCTTTCATGCTATTCCTCTCCTATCCCATCAAGCCGGCGTCCTCAGGGCGCTGTGCTTCTCCTACCCTATTCAACATCTTCATTAATGACATACCTGTACCTCACAATGTAAATGACTATCTATACGCAGACGACCTGGCATATACTGTTACCAATCACACGACCCAACTGGCATTATGGAAATTACGACAAGCCGCTAACCTTCTCACAGTCTGGGCCAGAGAAAACCAAATAACAATAAACGCATCCAAATGTCAAGCTATCATATTTCAATGGAAAGAGCAAATCCAGCAATAGCCCCATTCAAATTAATAACGTGGACATTCCATGGAAACGAAGTGACGTACCTTGGACTGACATTCAACTCTAAACTACTGTGGACGCGAAAATCAAGGACAAGACCAAAAGCACACCGGACAATCAACGCCTTACTGCCCATCATGACAAACAAAAACGTTAAAGACAAAACCAAACTTTACATATACCATACGTACATCAAGCCAATAGCCACATATGGCGCTGAAACATGGGCCTCGACTTTTCAATCAAACTATAACTTGCTGACCAGACTGGAAAACAGAATAATCAGACTGACTTACAGACCGCACCTGACGACTGCTACCTCGACATCAAAACTCAGCACGACATTAAACCTCTTGCGACAGAAACCTACAAAACTGCACGGAAACGACTGCTAGAAGCAATGTACAATCCTTCTTTCTCTGATTTTGTCGAACCTCATCGTCATATCATAAACAGAACCATCCCTCACAATAGGAAGCGCCACCCGCTTGACATATTCACCCTACCTCCACCTTCCCACAATATAGCCAGTAGACCATACGACCAAGCATCTGGACAACCAGCACTTACATTCACGACTTTTCAAAACTTCTGAAATGGCATACCTCTCTACTAAACGACGTGAGTTCCATAAAATCCAGAAATGTCCCGTTTTTCCAACAATCTCCATACACAATATACAGTTTTACCAATACCTTAACAAAACAACCAATCGCGACGCAGTACCCTCAATAAAATAACCCATCTAAAACCCCTTTAAAGAAATAACCCGTCGGACATGTTCCCAGCCCTAAAACTTCACCTGCATTAAAATAACCTATGATCCCCTCCTACACCTTAATTAAGAAACCTACCTCCTCCCACAATACCCTCCCTTTAACAAAATAACCTCTCTAAATCCTAGACCTAATAAATTAACCCGTCTGCTCATGTCCAAAACATCACCCATCCATTCACGCTTCCCATACGCCATTCTCTCCTATCACCAGTTCATCTGGGGGATGGAGAGATAAGATAGATTGTTTTTGCACCATGTTTAAAATCACACACATGCTGATGAGTACAATCTCTGTACAGGCAGCACGACCAAACACACACATACGCATATCAAAACGTTTACTTGTTAACAGTTTAGTAAGGGGAATACTACGTTATTCTAACACATACAAATACAGAAAGCACGCACGGATGCTGAAGCGCGAGTGAAGCGCACGGTTGTAAGTCTTTCTAAGAATTGCATGTGTCGGGAAGTAAAGAGGAGCTATGTGACCTATCGCCCTCCAACTTATCTTTTGATAACTTTGCCTCCGGATGCAAAATCGTTCATCACAGGATGTCGGCGAAAACTTACGGTGCACTAAACAAAACAATTGCGAAAACGTACTACATCCACAACTCAGCGAGATATGGACTTCTTAAAACGGATTGAGTCTACTAGATAGATGCGCTCCTAACGAAGGGTTAACAACACATTTATTTACTGTATAGATGTAAAATTTAATAATTCGGGTTGTGAGTAGGAACTAGACAC
This sequence comes from Teleogryllus oceanicus, assembly GCA_964035755.1. Taxonomy (NCBI): domain Eukaryota; kingdom Metazoa; phylum Arthropoda; class Insecta; order Orthoptera; family Gryllidae; genus Teleogryllus; species Teleogryllus oceanicus. Next base: position 159,440,893 of record CAXIVR010000001.1, read on the forward strand.
AACCAATTTTATAACATTATATCAACATATGCAGTGGAGTGCAAGTAGTTGATGTCGCGTATTTATTTATTTTTATTTATTTTACGTCAAAAAAACAGTTAAAAACTGCGTATGACGTGCTATGGGGAAAAGTAAATTGTGTGCACATTTTCAAAATTCTGTGATCCCTACACTAAGTTATATACTACTTAAATTTTGAATTTTGAAAGGGAGAAAAACAAAAACTCCCATGTAATAAAATCTATTTTCAAGGATAAACAAGCAATAAATTTTGAATTTTGAAAGGGAGAAAAAAACTCCCATGTAATAAAATCTATTTTCAAAGACATATAAGCAATAAATTTTCGCTCTTATTACTTCCTGCCGCGACAACATGGAAACGATAATTTGAATAATTGTATTTCCCACTGAATTCTAGAAGACGTGCACAGAAAATGAAGTTACATTTATGTCCAGAAGCAAAACAAGGGGCCGTCTCAGCATTTGCTCAATGAATCAGGGAAACTGGACAAAAAACCTGATCGAGATGGGGGTCATTGACCCGGAAGCTGTAGTGCAATAGTTGTTACAGGTTGTTTATACTCATTTATACAGTCCAAATGGTAAATAATGCATTATGTATCATTGGTAAAATTAATGATACTTTTCTGGTGATGCTCAGTATAGTCTCTAATTGTATAGAAACAGTTATGCAGCAGAAACGATTTCACTTGGCATTTAAACTTTTCTATTGAATTTAATCGTTTAATGTCATCTGGCAAAGTGTTGTAAAATAATGTACATGTATTGTATGTGAATTTTTTGTAATGAGCTGTTGATACTGTCACCTGATGAATATGATTTCTACGTCGAGTGTTATAGTAATAGACTTCGGCATTTTCTGAGAAAATATTCCCGCCCTTGAGCAAGTCATTTTATTACAACAACCACTGATTCGTAAATAAAAAGACACGATAATGGTAGAATTCCCAGATTAATGAAGAGAGACTTACATGAATCACGTGGGTGGGATTTGGTTATTATTCGTACAATTCGTTTTTGTAATCTAAAAGTCTGGGAGCTATAAGATGTATTTCCCCAGAATATTATGCCATAGCTGAGGCGGGAATGAACATTCGCGAAGTATACACAACGAGCAGTATGAAGGCGTAACCTATAAAATAAATTCGTAGTTAACAAGGCATTCATTCCCGCATCGTAATGTATTCCCACATGAACAATTTTGGCGAACTATTATAAATTATGGCTGGTTACTAATTAGACCTGATAAAGTATAAATAGTTCGATATTTATATAAATACGTCCACCTTCTTACAGCATTATGTTTTGCTTTCACACGTCTCCTTGGTGTATCGTCTCTTTCAGAACTGCTTGTCGCACGAGGATCGTATTCAGAACTAGAATGCTCAAATACAACATTTTCAATTTCACTTTCACTCAACATTGCAATTAAATCTGCTTCTCAAAAGATCTTATAAAACCTCGACACTTTGTGCGGGAATCGTGCAAGCAGGGAAACCAACGAGATAGTGTCCACATACATGAGTTATGTACACACCCTTCGGGATCACGTCCGCCAGGGGAAAGTCCGTAGGACGAAATCCAGCCGCAAACGGACAATTATCTGTCTGCTGCATGAGCCAGCAGCGGCCCTAGAAACTTGCCCCATCCCCCTGCCCCTCGACCACTCCGACCTTTCGTCATCCACGACCTCTGGTCATCCGCAACCTTTACTCCTCCTCCCCCTCTGCTCCGCGGCTCATGACGTGGATGAATGAATCCCCATTTTGTATAAATACTGTAAGAACGAGCTCTCAGCAGCTCATACTATGTATTCTTTCTGAACGAGGTGTTTACGCCGTCATTAAACGCAGTAAAACTTCATCTTATGCATTATTCACGGCAATGTGAACCATCCTCAGTCTATCCTCGAGTCGTCGCAGAAGTTCAACTAACTTTACTCAGGTAAACAGATTGAATTGCGCGGTGAAGCTGATAGAACCTTTTTTCACGAACTTGTACATACGTTTTATAGATAGTACCTTTTTATCTGTAGCTCAGAAACTAAGTTTCGTATATCGATGTAACTTAGAGGTAATGTAAATTTCATCGCTACCATTACAAACATCACAAAAAGTCATTTTTGGAAAACATGTTTTGTCTTTCTATGAACTGTTCTGAAATTTGTGATCTCGGCGAATTGTTGCAATCTTAACAAAATACTTAAATTTTTCGTTAGATATTTTGCACTGTATTACGTACTTTACACATTTTGCTAATTTTACAAGTTTTCGCAAATCTACCAATACTCCTGAAATTATATCAGAAAATATATTTGATTAATTTTGAAAATAGTTTTTTTTATTTGTTATCTTTTTAGCAATAAACTTATTTTGTGTTGTATTAATTCAGAATTGCCGCACGTGAATTCGAAGAGAGAGCATCAAAGATCTCTGCTCGTTCTTGAGTTTTCTACGTGCGTACCATTGTTGTCAATGCTGACAGAGATCAATATTACAAAAACAATAGACATAAGAAGTATTTATTTTTAAATTCGGTTTAATGAAACTTTTATTAATGGAATTCCAAATTGTGAACATTTATTTTACTTTCTCCTCTTTCCAATCTTCGTAAGAAGATAAAGTTACGTAATCGTGCACCGTAAAACGTATTGCCGGGCCCTGGTAACGAAAAAGTGGATAAATCCTCCTGCTATAGTAAATTACTCCCTCTATCGCGTGATGTGGCGAGAATCCATGTTTTGTGGGTCCTTGATACCGAAAAACCGATTGACGGCAAAACGTCTCTCCGTTTGTGGTCAACACCAACGACTAAACCGTTCAGTCGATTTTCTCCAAAATGGATATTCCCCAATCTATCTGAACGAACCATTGGGGGTTTCAAACGGATATTTTGATTTTGAGGGTACTTTACAAAAAATGGTGCAAGTATTGTGTCTATTGACATCTCTTATTTTTAGAAAATTGCTAATGTACAATTTTTTGGGGCGTCTTTCTACTACTACAAATTTTAAGAGAGATTTTTACTTACTGAAATCTTTTCTGAGAGATCTTGAAATATAATCATGCGCAATTTTTCGATAATATGAGTAGTTTTCGTGTAATTCAACACAAAATATAGGCAATCAAACATTTTTTAAATACCCACAAAAGCGCTCCAATATCGTGTTTAATCATTAACAATGCAAACAAAATTGTATTGTAAGGGTACTTATTCACTTTAAGTGTACTACCTGTTTCTAATGAATTTTGATATTTCTTATTCTACGAGTATCTGATTTTACATATTTGTTATTTCGCGTTTTCCTTACATAATTATCTTCATATATTGCAAATCATTCTATATATTTTTACGGACTCTTCTCGTGGCATACGTATAATATGCTACCCCCAGCGAAAATCGGACAAGAGATGTGGACTACTATACAGTACGGACAGGAGTTAATGCACCAAGTGAAAAATACTGTAACGAATATTGCCTCATCTGCCGGCATCACCACGAACTACCTGTTCGCGCGGATTGCGATAGCTGCCGGCGGCCCTTGAAGTAAATTTTCTCAGGGTGTTCGCGGGGCGTATCACAAAGTCTAGAAAATTCTCGACGGAGCCTGACGAGTATAATTTCGTGGCGGTCGGCGACCGCGAGTCAATCTTAAGTCTGAAGTGGAAGCTGAGCTGTGAAGCGTGTGTGCATCGCGGTGTGTAGCAGTCCAGTAGTTGTGCTCATTGACGTGACTGTGATCATTCCATCGAACTGTGGTCAGTGCAGCGAACTGTGGTAAGTGCAGTGAACTGTGGTCAGTGCAGTGGACTGTGGCCAGTGCATCGAACAGAGGTCACTACTTAGAACTATGCGACAGTGCAAGAGAAGTGAACAGTGGAAATACTCAAGAGAAGTGTAGTGTAAATAAATAATAAATAATATAATAATGTAAATACAGAGATATGTATGTATATATATATATATATATATATATATATATATATATATATATATTAAAATGTAAATATGTCCATAAAAATGTAAATAAATACAAGAGTGCCGTATAAAGAATAATGAAGTGAAAACTATTTCTATATAAATCAAGTGTTTTCAGTGAAAGTGTTAAAAAACAAAATAAACGTTTTTGTTAAAATAATACCAGAGTTTTAATTCACCCCCTAGAATCGTAACAATTGGTGTCAGGTTTGGGGTCAAAATAGAAACGTGTGGTGAATTAAAAACTTTAATCAAGATGAGTTTCACAAAAACCTTACGGGATCTGAAAGTGGCCGAGTTGCAGAGAGAGTTAGAAAAGATGAATCAGGACACAACGGGCACGAAAGCAATATTACAAGAACGTCTTGCTAACGCGATGAAGGCAGCAGGCGAGGATCCAGAGAATTTTCTCTTCGAGACAACCGGGAACTTTTCGGACCTACCCAAAGTATCAAAAGGAGAATTGATGGAAAATTCCAGAATTTTGGGACAACTGAGTACAAATTTTAGAAACCTAGAAGGAAATTTAACAGAAAATTCCAGACTTTTAGAAGGAAAGTTAACTGAAAATTCCAAATTTTTAGAAGGAAAGTTAACTAAAAATTCCAGAAGTTTAGAAGGAAAGTTATCAGAAAATTCCATAATTTTGGAAGAAAAGTTAGAACAAAAGACAACCCAGAATATAAATTGGTGTGAGAAGAAATTGAGGAGATAAGTTTGAGGAACGAAGAGAAAATTCAGAAGATGGATGAGAAAAGTTTGAAGAATGAAGAAAAAATAGATTAGAAATTTTTGAAGAATGAAGAAAAATTACTAGCTCCGTTGGAAGAGAAGCTGAATGTTTTTACTCTTCCAACAGGAAAAACCGGTAGCGGTAGCTCAGTGCATCAACTGCTATCACTGGAGCACTTCTGTCCGGGAGGTCCTAGGTTCGAGTCCTGATGGCGGCAGGGTTCTCGATCAGTGGTTTTCCGTGGTTTTTCTGCCAACGCCAGGCGAATGCCGGAGCTGTACCATACCAAACGCGACACAGACCGCGCGCGATCTCTCCTTCCTCTTCCTTGTCCTATTCTCTCCTCTTACACACACACACACTTACACTAACATGCACCACACTATCACATATTCCGGGAGACCGGTCGGGAGATTAGAACTTGTCCCGACTGGGGCGGTGCCCCGCTGGTGGGAGAGTCCTGGTTAGGGGGATACCCCACTGGCCGACGGTAGGTCGGTGCCGGATCTTGCCATCAAACGGGGGAAGATCACCGCCATCTCCCGAGAACCAACATTCACTACACTAACGGGACTAATGACCGAAGCCGTTGACGCGCCCGGATACACGAAAAATCAATCAATCAACCAACAGAAAAAGAAAATATAAATACCGTACAGGAACCACTGGAAATGGCACGAGTGGTCATCGTACGGGAACCACTGGGAAAAGCACGTGTAAAACCACCTGCCTTTGGTGCCACTTCTTCATGGACAAATTATTTGAAACAATTCAAGTGTTGCAACGGTAAATGGCTGGACCGCGACAGATTGTGCTACGGCCCTGATTTGGCTTTGCGTGGTAACGCCTTTGATATTCTAGAGACAATATCGACCCATGAACAGTCAAACGTCGAGCAAATTGTCAAGAGACTCCAAACACTGTATGGGCAAGCACACTTGGGAGAACATGTATTTTACCCAGCTAAGGAATCGTGTTCCAAAGCCTGGAGAGAGTCTTCAAGAACTGGAAGCTGATATTTCTCGCTTGGTGCGCCTTTCGGAACCTGATGACTCAGAAAGTTCCCTGCAACGCACAGACGTCCGGTGCTTAATTGAAGCGTTTCATGATGCAGAAGCCCAACAAGCATTAAGACTGGCAAGACCGAAAACCTGAGCTAACGTATTAAATCAAGCACTAAACTTCCAGGTTGCCAAAAGAGTATCAACACCTGACGGACGAGTGCGAGAATTGCAGACTGGCGTCGATACGTATAACGAAAAGTATTTGAGGCAGTGATGGAGACGTTGCTAGACACACGCATTTGTAGTGGCAAAAGGCGACAACCTCGATGTTGGAACTGTGGAGAATTAGACCACGTGAAAAGTCGATGTGAGCGTCCACTGAAATCACAAGGAGAGCAGCAGTCTGTTCGTAAACGCAGCAGCCAGCAGGAAAACTGCAAACATTGTTGTCATGCAGAAGAGAAGATGTGTCCTACCTTAAGAGTCACTGTCAGTAATGACCAATGGCAACCCAGAGAACTTCAGAAAGATCAGAAAGAGGACAGAATTGAAACATGTTTGGAAATGGAAAATAGCAGGACAGAGATCAAGTTGGCAAGAAATAGCTCCCTGTTCTGTAGCAGTAAAATCATATTGGGTGCAGTGGGATTCGATTACTGAAGAGGAAGGTGTTCTTAAGCGAGTTCTGGAAAGCGAAGACGGCTCGCAGAAGAGAGCGCAGATTTTGTTACCAAGTTTTTTTAATGTGCCTGAAATAAGGTGTAAGGTGCATGAAATATTGAGGGAATTGCATGATGGGACTTCGGGATGACATCAAGGTTTAACGATAACGCTAGAGAAGTACGCGAACGATTTTACTGGGTTACTTGCAAGCAAGACGTAGATATATGGTGCACAAAGTGTGAAGTTTGTGCTACTAGTGATGTGCTAGTGCTACTGGGCCACATACAATGAGAAAAGCGAAGATGCGGCAATACAACGTTAGGTGTCCTTTCGAACAAATTGCCGTTGGCGCGGCTGCCCCATTTCCAATGTCAAATGGTGAAAATAAATACATACTCGTGGCTATGGATTATTTAAGCAAGTGGGTTGAAGCATATCCCCTACTCCCTCTCTTGGTTAAAAGAGGTCACTGCTATCCCCGGAGTACTGGTTAAGGAATGGGTGAACTGATTTGGTGTGCCACTGGGATTACATTCAGATCAAGGACGGAACTTCGAATTTGCAGTGTTTCAAGGAGTGTGTGAACTTCTTGGTATAAGAAAAACAAGAGCAACAGCCCTACATCCGTAGTCAGACGGAATGGTGGAACGCATGAACAGAACAATGGGAAAATATTTAGCGAAGGTCGTGTCAGATCACCAACGCGACTGGGACCAATACATACATATTTTTCTTCTAGCCTACCGCTCCTCTGCTCATGAGACAACTGGGCAAACATCCGCTAATATTCTCTTCGGCCGGGAACTACGTCTACAATGTGTTCTACATTTTGGTTGTAAAACTAATGAAGAAATAGCCTGCGAAGACTTTGTAAATGAACTAAGACAGAAAATTGACGTAATTCTTTACCAGGTGCGTGAAATAATCCAAATCGCAAGTGATAGGATAAAAGACCGGTATGACATCAGAGCTGAAGGAGGAGGTTATCAACCTGGAGATCATGTCTAGTTGTTTAACCCCTAACGACGCCGCGGTTTGTGACCAAAATTACGACAGTGGAAAGGACGTGTGATTCTGCTATTCTTCTAAGCTTCATAAATAAAGGTTTGGTCTTGAAACAGGCCCTGACAACCTGTGCAATAAATTTTATTGTAGGGTCTATATCGACCCCTAAATAAGTTTGGAGTTGAATAACCTGTATTCTTTCTTCCTTCAATTTGGTAATTGGTGACTTATCTTCGGAGGGATGCTTTACTCCCCTTGCAGTTTTTATAAGATTGGTTATGAGTATAAATTTGGTCTTTTCTGATGATATTTCTCATTTGCTGAATTATCACCATGTTGCCACCAACTGCATAGCACAGCCAGCGTTCGCCTCCTCCTCAGCCCTAGATCCGCCGCATGACTAGTACGAGATCATCAGCATGGCGACAGCTTCTATACTGTTTCTTTCCAGTTCTCATAAGAGGATATCAATTGTCACATTCCAGAAGATTGGTCCTGAATTTGATCTTTATGGACATGCCTTTGACAATTTATGTGTAACACGTACGCCAGCTTTTTCTATAATCGCTTCTCAATCCTTGAAGAAACTTCAATATAGTAGGTATAGATCTTGGGGAATTCACCAATGTTCTCTGATTGTACTATGGTGGCTGTACCAGTTTGACTTCCAAGACCAATTGACCTGGAAGCCGAGACACACGCGGGACGAGGTTAGGCCAACTTGGTTTATGCTCGTCTTATTGCCGGACGGACGGACAGACATTTTGAGGGAAAATATTTTCTATATTAAGAATCCCAAAACATGGATTTTTACTGTAAGAATTAGAATGTAATTTCATAAGACTTAGAATGTAATTTCATAAAGGAATAAGAAAAATTAGATACCTACAAAAAGTATTCTTTCGAAAACTGGGCACTTTCTCTTGCAGCATTGCGTAACTTTCTCTTACTGCGTAGTAAATACGAGAAAATAAAAATATCTTCAATTACTTAGTTGAGAAGGTTGTAAAATATTCAAAATTTCACACATTACAAAATTCTCGAAATATCAGGGGCTCTCTGAAAATTGGTCCTGCGCTATTTTTATATTATTCCATTGCTCTATTAGAGCAAAGATTTTTTAAAATCTGGAGTCATGTTTTTTTAGAACATTTACGAAAGAATTTGAGAGGGTTCATGTAAAATAGTACCCCTTCTGCAAATGTTTCCGGTTCGAGAGATCGCAATATCACCTAGATCGATCGGGGAATATGTGTTATTTACAGTACATATATAATATAATGTAATCGTGTACATATATAATATAAATAATATAATGTACAAATATAATGTAATTTTACATTGTGAAAAAAGTATTGAAATTAATTCTCTATATACTATATAATGAAAGAGTGTGGAAAAGCATTTCTGCTATAGATTGTTCTTGTTTATGTAGCTGAATTCATGTGTGGAAGTTTTTTTTTTAAATGTTCCATCCATTGTATTCATATTTACTATATAGTTGAATTGATGTACTGTATCTTGAATTTTAGTTACTATTGTAAGGACTGTATTAGTAGAAACATACAACAAATACATATTTATTCTCTTTATTGTTAAGTACATGATGTGACATACCTATTAGTAGTTAATATCTCTGGAATTCTGATCAGAACACATTTATATCATTTATAAATATTTGGTATAATATTTAATATTTCTGTCGGTGAAGGGAAAATTATGGAGGACTTGATAATTGTTGGCTAGGAGTGAAGCTCAAATTCTCATTGTGTGATAACATTATTGTGAATTCATATGTGGAAAAGTTGATTTTCAAGTATGATTCTTCGTTGTTGAGATAAGTGCCGGCAGGGAGCATACTTCCATATCTATTTTGATAAACTATTCTTTTGTATTTTCTTTTCTGATTGAAATTTCTCACATTATTTGCAGATGGACAGATATTAAAAAAGATTTTAGTATCAAATCGTTCCAATTTATTAAGCTGCATATGTTTTTACATCAAAACCGAATTTTCGTGAAAATTTGAACATCGATTTTTTTACACAACCCATTTCTACTTTGGAACGTATACGATAAAGTAAAAGTATACTTCTGAGGCTGAGCTTTCATTTAGAACTAAACTTCTGCAACCTAATCTTTGTGATTATTATAAACTTAAATACAACTGCGATTATACACGATAAATCAATGTTTGAGTTGTAGCAAACGCTTGAAATCGCCCCATCTACTCCACACACAACGATTTCTGTGACTTTCTTCGGTCTCTTCTCAATTCCACCTGTACATTCTCCCTCCCAGTAGCCACTACGCTACATCACTATCACCATTTTCTGCATTTCTAGCCACGCCATCGTGTGAGTCCGCTGTCCGAGCCCTTCACCAAATCCTCCTTCCTCTTCCCCACAATGCCTCCACGCCCGAAGCTGGCCTCGCCCGCGCCAAGTACTCTCCATTGTGCGCCTGGCATCCCGTGCCGTGCCTTCTCTCATTCATTATTTCACGGTGGTCGTGTTGGCGGCGAACACGCAAGGTCTAACGCAAAACACTTCTGGAATATTCATCGAGGCCGCTTCCTCACTGTTATCCGACAATTTTACCCGAAGCATTTACTGTGTTAGATTTAATCCTCGCATAACAAATTTTGTTTATAATGCATACTTTTGGATCCATGTAAATCAATGTTCATCTCCACTGATACATAACTCTTCTGGAAAAAATTACGAAACATCAAGGCAACGATACTTAGACTCCCTCTTGCTTACTTTCTTACCCTTACCCTCTTACTTTCTCACCCTTACTTCGTAAGAAGAGGAATAATTGTAACAGTATACCGGAAAACGGCGAATATTCGACAGAAAACTTTAATTGTTGGGACCTGGCAACGGAAATTAAAATTATATTTCTATAAATGCAAATTTTCCTGTAACACGTGATGCCTGAACCAAAATTGAAGTTTGTGGGACCTGGATATCGAAAAATCGATTCACAACTAAACAACTGTCTGTCTCTCGGTCTGTCCTTGTATCTGTCTGTGAGTGGTCAATGCAAGTGCCTAAACTGTTCAGCCGATTTTCTCCAAAATTTATATTCCCTGGTCGATCTGAACGAACTGAAGGCTTTGGGAGTTTCAAATGGTTATTTTCATTTTTAGGGTACTTTTCCTAAAGCCTCAAAGCATTTTCAAAATTTCCTCAAAAATTTGTCAATTTTTTTGCCTTCAGATAGGGTAAAGGACATGTTTTCTTCGTATAGTGTAAAGGACGCTTTAAAAAATGGTTGCAAGTCACTTGTTCCTTGAAGTTCCTGATTTTTCGAAAACTGCTTAAGTCCATTTTTGGTTTCGTTTGGTTTTTTCGTGTTTCCGGGCGCGTCAACTGCTTTGGTCATTAGTCCCGTTAGTGTAGTGCATTTGTTTTCTCGGGAGATAGCGGTGATCTTTCCCCGCTGGATGGCGAGATCCGGCGCCGACCTACCGTCGGCTAGTGGGGTTTCCCCCTAACCAGGACTCTCCCACCAGCCGGGACAAGCTGTAAGCTCCCGACCGGTCTCCCGGAATATATGGTAGTGTAGTGCATGTTAGTGTAAGTGTGTGTGTAAGGTGGAGAGGATAGGACAAGGAAGAGGAAGGAAAGATCGCGCGCGGTCCGTGGCCCGTTTGGTAGGGTACTGCTCCGGCATTCGCTCGGTGTCGATCGGAGAAACCACGGAAAACTACCGATCACAGCAGATGGCCGCTAGAATTCTCCTCCAGACAGCGACTGAATTCGACCTAGCTGAAAAGTTAGTGTCGAAAATCCTGCCGCCGTCAGGACTCGAACCTAGGACCTCCCGGTCAGATGCGCTCCAGTGCCACCAGGTGATGCACTGAGCTATTTTTAGGGGCGTCTTCCTACAACTACAATATTGAAGTTAGATATTTTTTTCTTAATGAAATCTATTTTAAATGATTGATTTTCTCAAAAAGTTAGTAATTTTTTAAATAAATTTTTCTCTACAACAGCACTAATTTTTCCTGTAAATTCTCATGTGTTATGGGACGGTAAAAAATATAGTGGTAGCTGCATTTTCGGCAATTTCTCTGTATTTTCGAAAATTGCAAAAAGTTAACATTTCAAAACTACAAAAATGAAAAAGAATTTTGCTTTAAACAAAGTATCTTGTAAAATATCAGGTCTTTAATAAATTTTGTAGACATATTTTGAAGAAACGAGTAGTTTTCGTAAATTTTAAATTAAAAACTATAAAAAAATCATTTCCTCAAAATTCGCTCAAAATTTGTTTTTCACATAGTTCTTCGGATAGGAAAAGACACTCTTAAAAGAATGATGCGGGTCTAATTTTCGTTGAACTTTCTGTATTTTGAGAAATGTGAATTTAGAAGTAACGCAAGAAAGTAAGTGCTTTTGAAGCTCCACTAGTTACTTTCTTGCATTTTCATTAGTACGGAGTCAAGAGATATTAACAAAACTAACATTTTATAAAACATATGCCTTATAATATATCAAATATTTTAAATAATTAATATGCACCAGCCCCTATAGAGAATAAAATTATGGAATTAAATTAAATGAACATTGGAAATGAAACTAACTTCAATATACGAAAAAAAATAGATTAATTGCAAACATTTAACAATATGAAAGTGTAGAATTTGGATTTTCTGTAAAATAGATAAAATTTTCTATAATATACCGTCCAGTAATGTGATCACCCCTTTGTTCGACTTAAACCTGCAATAACTCGTTACAGACGGTAGGTAACAGCACTAACACTGGAATCATACGAAGCATGTCGGGCGGGAGTGTAAAAACAGTGCAGTAGTTGTCGCAATGTAGAAACTAAGTGATTTATCAGACGTCTACAAGGGGCTTTCGTGCCATGGGCGGAAGAATTTCCGAAACGGCTGAGCTCGTAAAGTGTTCGAAATGGCAAAATGGCGATATCCAAAACCGGCGCAGAGGCAACAGTGGCGCACTAACGGCCATAGACGACAAGGGAGAACGACGACTATGGAGATGTGTACGGGCGGATTGACATGCAACGGTAGTGCAACTGTCCGCACAGATGAAGCCAGGAGCTAGTAACAGAGTCTCCTTAACTATCAGCGAACGTTGCTGTGTATGGGCCTTTGCAGCAGGTATATACACCCGTGCTGATTGCTATTCGTCGGCGACAAATGCTGTAATTTGCACGCCAATACCGCAACTGGACGTCCATTGAGTGACACCATGTGACCTTTTCAGATGAATCACGTTTTCTTCTCCATCAGATAGATGGTCTTTGACGGCCTGAAAAAATGTGGGAAATGTTTTCTTCGCATTCCTTGAGTGATCTCGTATTTCTGGAAGGCACAATGGATCAACACGTGTATGCAGCCATCCTTAGGGGACCATGTCAACCTCTACATACAAATCGTTTTTCCTCAGGCAGACGGCATCTACCAGCAGGACATTATAATGTGCCATACGGCTCGCAGTGTACGTACCAGGTTCGAAGAGCACCAGGATGATATTCCCCTGGTCACCAAACTCCGTCGATTTAAACCAAATCGAGAATATATGGAACCATCTCGATCGGTCAGTTCGCGCCATAGATGGAGGAACCTAGCACAGCTGGCCACGGCACTGGAGTCGACATTACTCCAATCCTTGTAGGTACTATCCAGAACCTAAGTCACTCTCTTCCTGTAAGTCTCGCAGCCATCAACGCTGCAAAAAGGGTTTTGTCAAAGTTTTGGATTTTGACGTGTGGTCACATTAATGTGAGTGAATTGTGTAATATTTTATAAAAGAACAAAAAATATAATTTTAAAATTTTCAGAAAAACTCACCCAAACAGAGATGATTATCCCATTTAATTTCAACCGTATCATTCAACACTAATTTGCTATTTTCCGATCTTGAATTAACAGATTATTAAATGTTCCTAGGTCAAAAATAGATTTAATGAATAAGTAGATATTTTGCATAAAGCTGAAAATAATGGACATAATCCTTGAGTAGCTAAGAAATTTATATACCAAAAATTAAAATAATAACTAATTAGGTGTTTCTTCAAAATTTCCACTTTGAAAACAAGAAATTCATATGAATTCCATTAATAGAACCTGTATTGAAAACCATATGTTAAGTCTTCTGTTTGCCAACAGCTAAGTTGTCTACAAATGTTAGTCTGCAACATTTAACGGCTGGAAGGGATCACCATTCTGGTAGCTGTGGCATAATACCATTATGGGAATGGTAGGGTTGTTTGTAAGATAATCTCTTGCTTTCAGGATGATCTTGCATAGTTTATACACAGGTTTTTGAGTTCGATGTTCACAGACATATTTTAAAAATTTACTGTTGAATTATATCGCACTTGCGTCTTGTCTGTTGGTGGTTTAAACACATGATTTAACAGTGAAATATACCTTGGAAGAAAGATATGTATGGTCTTCTTGAATCCCAGAAATGACCAAAAACGCTAAAGCACAGATCTGTATTTTCAGTATTGTAACACCCCAGGCCAGGACGGGTCACCGATAATGGCGAAATTATTCGCCGACTCAGCAGTGCCTAGTCGATCTCCGATGTTCGAGATCGTGGTCTTTGCTCGGCGGCAGAGCTCGGAGAATCCTCAGGGTGGAGCCTCTTGGTTAGTCTCGTAAGGACTGTTGATAGTTATAATCTCAGTATGTTTTGTTTCTTAATAGAAAATGAAATTATGCTGCTGCAATCTTGTGGTTCCTGAAGGGATGAAACTTTTTATTAAATATTTAAACAAATCTTTAAATTAAAGGTTGCACAAACAGGAATATAGTCTTTGTCAGTCACTACACACTAGAATTTAACTTACAGCATGAATTAGAAGTTCAATCTTCTTTCTTGAAGCAATGATGGGATTTAGGAAAGTTCTTCTGAATCTTGATTTTTCGCATTAAAATTGAATTCTTTTGGAAATACTCACATTGCACATTGTCTTCAAATGTACTAATGTAGTCATCATATGTAGTAATGGTGAGCATTACTAGAACTTTTAGGTCAGCTGTGTGTCGTCGAGAAGAGGCTGCGTGGGTTGCGCCCATGAATGGCGCGATGGGCGGTCGAGAGTAGGATCCAGCGCACGTCCGCAGCCAGGGCGGCGCTCAACGGGGAGTGTGTCGGGACGGCTGCTGCACGCGGCGGAGGCAGGGTTGCCGTATTTTGCGGAATTGCGCTAATTAGGCGGAATAAAGGCGCCGACTTGGGAGGGAGACGCATTTTCCGGGATTCCGACCAATGAGCGGAATCGATTGTTTTGTGGGTGGAGTTTGGGCGATGCGATCCTTTTTTTGCTTAAATCACTAGCCCCTCCTCTTAATATTGATGGCGTCTAAAACGTTATATCCTAGGCCTACGAATTTTAGTTCTGAACATCTTGCAAACATGTAGATGCGAGGGCGCATTTGTATGAGGCAGGCGATTCGTACGACTATTGTGGCGTCGCGCATCGCTTCCTTGCGAGCCGGCCGGGAAAACCGTCCTCCTCCATGCTTAAGCCGGATGCGAGGTTGGAGGCGGTTGGCATGCGCTGTGCACGCTGACGCGCGCCGAGCTGAAGACGCGCTGAATAGGCCAGGGGGATGGGGCAGGAAACTCTCCAAAAATAACTCTAGAGAAAGGTTAGTGCGAGTTGTGGACTATGTCGCGAGACTCCTTGAGGAGGCTGGTCGTCGAGCCTTCCTGACACCCGCCGGCATGGGAGCGCCAAGGGGGGGGGCGAGACTCCGGGTACTTAAGGCTGAATGGTATACATGGTTCAGTTTTACAATATAAACTCTTTCACATGTTTTTGATGCTTATGATCTATTCTAAAACACTAAACTATTATTACTTTACAGTTATTATTTAGGGAGAGGAAACCCACTGGGCACCTCACAAGGAATCATCTAAATCAGCAAATTGGATGTGGCCTTTAAAGAGGTAAAGTATAGTAATCTAATTGTAATTATTAGTTTGCAGCTTAGATCTATTAACGGAAACACACTCAACTCTACTCGCAATTAACCAATAACATTTAAATACTAATTAGAATCACATTTCTCTTATTTTTTAAATAAATACGTAACTTAAATAATTTAATACACGTAAATTAAAAAGATAATTTAGGAAACATTTTTGACACATAATCTGATTTCTCATCTATTTATTTAATCTCATATTTGCCACGCATTTGATACGCATTCGTGACATGGCTACTATTCGCTATACACTTTCTACTCTGTACACTCTCAAAGCCGACCTTCTGAAAGCCTTCACACACGTAAACAATAATTTAGATGAACATATCCGAAGGCTCGAAGAGGTCGTTCAAAACTCAGACGGTTGGACAACAATAGGCAACACCGCAGAAACTTTCAACCGTCCATCCGCGAAAGCAAAAACACAAGCATCACAACCAATCATGACTCAAAACAGATTTGCTGTGTTAGATTATGACAATGATTTTCCATGCCTTCCCAATCCTCACTACCCCCTCCCATCATCGACACGTCCACCCACAAACCGACGCAAACCGGCTAGCAAGCGCAAAGAAACAAAGACACGTAGAGTTGCGCAACCTGGCCCACAAGTAAACAAGGACATTCCTACTGAGCCCACCAAAAAGGTACTAATTTTAGCAGATAGCCATGGGCGACAAATCTCTCCTGCTCAGTGGGAAACTCCCATCCAATTTCTCTGTCATGTGTGTTTAAACCTAACGGAGGTTTGCCGACGTGATCAGTGAATTGGACACCACACAAAATTTCACCAAACGGGATACAGTCATCATCATAGGAGGGCAGAATGACATCAATTTGGGTGGTCACTTTACACCTGAGCAACATGTTGACAAACTACAACGTGCCGCCCAAAACACGAACATTGTAATCTCGACTCTGCCCTTCTGGTACAACAAACCAACACTGTGCAAAGAAATTAGACACGCAAACAACCAATTAAAACTGCATCTGAGAGTGTGAACTGCACATGTTAAATTATTTGAGCTTAACTTTCTCTCAGAAAAACACTTCACCCGACATGGTCTTCACTTGAACCTTGTCGGAAAACATGCACTCGGTAGCGAACTTGCCAAACACATCCTTACACCTCAGCAGTATCCTATCCAAGATTCATCCCCACCTACATCTCCTAGTTCTCTTCCATCCTCCGGAACCCCTGTGGACCCAATTACCTTATCCCCTGAACCTAATCCTTGTACTACCTCTCCCATTATTCATTCCCCTACATCTGTAACCCTCCTTCCTCACCTCCTAACACTGCTGGGACACGATACTTCCTTCGACCACGCACTCGAGGTAAAATGAGATAAATAAATAGCAACTACAGTCAGATGCAGCAGAAAGGCATCCGTGTAGGTACATGCAAAAGATTCAAATAATGCATCATAATGTACAATCTTTTTCAAATAAAATTGAATTTATCAGGCAGCATTAGAGTGTGATCTCAGTCAAATAGATGTTCTTTGCTTTACAGAACATTGGTTATCTCATAATGATCTAAACACACTCCAAATTCCTAGTTTTTACCTTGCAGGATCATATTGTAGAGCAAGGGAATCAAATAAAGGCCCTGCTTACGGAGGTTCGTGTATTTATGTAAGAAATAATATTGATTCTACCTTCTTGTCAGAGTTCAATTTATATGCAGTTCAAAAAGTTTTTGAAATAACAGTTGTACATCTTACTACGCTCAAAATTATCTTACTTTGCATCTACAGACCTCCAACAAAGCAAGCTTTAGATTATTTCAATTTCGTAGAAAATCTAGAGATAACTCTGAACAAAATTAGTAATCTCTTTTAAATCCATTGTTGTATGTGGAGATTTCAATATTGATTTTCTGAGCGAATCCACGAAAAGAGCAGTTTCTCAATTTAATTCATTCTTTTAATTTAGATATTACAGTGAACGTACCTACACGGAATACTTTTAAATCACAAACAGCAATAGATCAAATTATAATTAACAAAACCACAACTAGATATGAAATAATAACGAATAATCTAGGTTACAGTTAACATAAAGTTATTTACGGACTACTTGCTGAAAGAATCATGGAGGCAGTTTATAACGCTATTGACACGAATGAAAATATAATTTATTTTTCAAAGCTTTCATTTCTCTTTAACGCATGCTTTCCTTTTAAAAAAGAGAAAATTAAACATTTCACGAAAAGTAATACTTGGATCACAAAGGAATTAGAACATCGTGTAAAAATAAACGTACTCTCTATTTTATTTCTAAACGTCATGACGTATCTCAAGATTTCCTTATCTACTTTAAAAAATACAAAACATTGTTACGAAAAGTCATAAGACAGGCTAAAATCATGAAAAACGATCAGGATATTTTGAACTCAAGTAATAAAACTAAAGCAATGTGGAATATAATAAATAATACTACCAACTCAACTAGAAAACCCGTAGAGAATGTTGTTTTAAAATATAACGATATAAATGTGAACGATCCGGCAACAGTGGCTAATCTCTTTAACCAATACTTTTCGAGAATTGCTGCCGATCTCACTAAGGGTCTACAGGCACAAAATTCAAAAACAGACAGTTCACTCAAAATATTAGACACAATGTTCGTTTCCGAAACTTCTTCCTATGAAATTCTTAAAATAATCGGTAAACTAAAAAATAAATATTCGTCCGGTTTAGATGAATTCCCGGATTCTTTGTTAAAGACTTGTGCGTATGCCATTATACATCCGTTAACTCACATATTTAATGCATCTTTATGCACTGGAACGTTTCAGATATTTTCAAAACAGCTAAATTAAGCCGCTTTTCAAAAAGGCAAAAAAAATGAAATTCAAAATTATCGGCCCATTTCTCTTCTATCAGTTTTTCAAAAATATTAAAAGACTTTTTACGTACGAATGGAAACCTTTCTCACTAAACACGACGCGCTTTCAGATTGCCAACATGGATTTAGAAAATCAAAATCAACGGAAACAGCTATATTTTCTTTTCTTAAAGATGTCGCCTCATCATTAGATCAAAACGAGGCACCTATTGGATTATTTTAGATCTTTCAAAGCTTTGACGTCATTGATCATGACATTTTGCTTTCAAATTACCTTCATATGGAATTCGTGGTATTGCTCTAGATTGGTTATGTTCGTACCTTAAACAACGATCTCAGAGAGTTGAAATACCTTACTGGAATGATGGAACATTACGTACGCACCTTTCCGACTCTTTGCCCGTTGCATGGGAGTTCCTCAGGATCGATTTTAGGCCCTATTCTGTTCCTACTTTACGTAAACGATATGCCCTCGACGATTCAAAACGGAAGAACGGTTCTCTCTTGCAGATGATACGAACATCCTTGCAATAAAGAAACAGTAAATAGTACAATATCAGATGTTTCAATTGGTTCCGAAATAACAAATTAATAGTAAACGAAAAAACGGTTTTAATGCAGTTTTCCATTTCAAATAAACAATTTGTGCTCCATTGAAATGAACAGTGTACCATTGACTGATGTTAAGGCAACAAAATTTTAGGTCTCTCAATTCAGTCAAACCTTAAATGGAACGTCCATTTAAATGAATTGAACACACAATTAAGTTCTTTATGCTACGCGTTCAGAATTCTTGCAAATTCAGTCAGCCTTCATACTGCTCGTTGTGTATACTTCGCGAATGTTCATTCCCGCCTGAGATATGGCATAATATTCTGGGAAATACATCTTATAGCTCCCAGACTTTTAGATTACAAAACGAATTGTACGAATAATAACCAAATCCCACCCACGTGATTCATGTAAGCCTCTCTTCATTAATCTAGAATTCTACCATTACCGTGTCTTTTATTTACGAATCAGGGGTTTTTTGAAAAAATGACTTGCTCAAGGCGGAATATTTTTCAGAAAATGCAGAAGTCTATTACTATAACACTCGACGTAGAAATCATATTCATCAGGTGACAGTATCAACAGCTCATTACAAAAATTCACATACAATACATGTACATTATTTTACAACACGTTGCCAGATGACATTAAACGATTAAATTCAATAGAAAAGTTTAAATCCCAAGTGAAATCGTTTCTGCTGCATAACTGTTTCTATACAATTAGAGACTATACTGAGCATAACAAGAAAAGTAACATTAATTTTAACAATGATACATAATGCATTATTTACCATTTGGACTGTATAAATGAGTATAAACAACCTGTAACAACTATTGTACTACAGCTTCCGGGTCAATGACCCCATCTCGATCAGGTTTTTCGTCCAGTTTCCTGATCCATTGAGCAAATGCTGAGATGGCCTTGTTTTGCTTCTGGACATAAATGTAACTTCATTTTCTGTGACGTCTTCTAGTATTCAGTGGAAATACATGATTAAATTATCGTTTCCTTGTTGTCATGGCAGGAAGTAATAAGAGCCAAAATTTATTGCTTATTTATCTTTGACAATAGATTTTATTACATGGGAGTTTTTTTTTTTTCCCTTTCAAAATTCAAAATTTATTGCTTATTTATCCTTGAAAATAGATTTTATTACATGGAGTTTTTTGTTTGTTTTTCTCCTTTCAAAATTTCAAAATTCAAAATTTATTGCTTGTTTATCCTTGAACATAGATTTTATTGCATGGGAGTTTTGTTTTTTTCCCCCTTTCAAAATTCAAGATTTAAGTAGTATATGAGTAAGTGTAGGGATCACAGAATTTTGAAAATGTGCACACAATTCACTTTTCCCCATAGCACGTCATACGCAGTTTTTAACTGTTTTTCTGACGTAAAATAAATAAATAAATAAATACATGTTTAGGAAATCTATTTTTTATTCTGGTGGGGTTTGTGGGTGCTTTGCCTAAATTGTAATTGGATAGTTGTGTAATTGTTGACATATTATTGTAAAATTATTGGATAACTTGGTGATGTGTGTATGATTGGTTTTATTTGAATTTCTTATGAAGCTGTTTGTTTGAAATGAACCAGGTGCTTTGGTTATTGTTCGAAGGAATTTGTTCTGTATGACCTGTATTTTATGTATATTGGTTTTGCTGCACTGATCCATACAGGGCAAGCATATAGCATTAAGGGTCTAATTATGGCTGTATATATGAGTTTGGCATTTTCTATTGTTATTTTGCTGTGGTTGTTTATTAGTGGCTTTAATTGAAATAGTTTGACTTTTGTTTGTTGTGTTTTAATGTTCATATGTTCTTTCCAGTTGAGTTTGGTGTCTAGATGCAGACCTAGATATTTCACTGCTTTGTTTTGTGGAAGGAATGATGTTATTGGTCAGTGTGAGAGGTGGTGGTGTTGAAATTGTTTTTAGTGAGAAAATTTTTGCTGTTGACTTAGATGGGTTTAATTTAATTTTCCATTTGCTTGACCAAGACTCTATTTGATTTAGATGTTGCTGTAATGTGTTTCTTATTCTGTCAAGTGATATGTTTGAACAATACAATGCTGTATCATCTGCAAATTGTGCTGTTTTGACTATGTTGGATGTAGGGATATCAGATGTGTAAAGATTAAATAATACAGGTGACAATGGGGAGCCCTGAGGAAGACCAGCATATATTGGTTTGGGGTTTGAGAGATGATTATCTACTGACACTGAAAAGGTTCTATTGCTTATAAAGCTATTGATGATGTTGGTTAGGTATTTGGGTGTGCCATTGATTCTTAGTTTGTACATGAGGCCTTGATGCCATACTCTGTCGTAGGCTTGTGAGTATGTAGTTTTCTTTGGAATGCTGTATGGATTTTTGATTCTTAATAATTGATGTGTGTTGAACTTTTGGAATTACTAATTTTGAATAATTTGGGGGAACAGGCTGATTGGTCGATAATTTTCTACATTCGATAGGTGTTTGTTTGGTTTTGGAATGGGTATTATTATTGAGTGTTTCCATAATAGTGGGAAGTAACCTGTTCTTAATGAAGAGTTATAAATATTATTTAAGAATGCTATGGCTTGATGTGGCAAATTTTTTAGGATTTTGTTGTTTATTCTGTCATGTCCTGGAGCCTTCTTAAGAGTTATAAATATATTTGTGTTTGGGAGATATGAATTTAATTCTGGATGGTACATTATAATTAGGAGCTGTTGCTATCTGTGTGATTGTTTGGTGTTGAATGTGTGGGGGTGAGTCGTTTGGTTTGAATGTATCTGCAAAATGATTTGCTAGTGTTTCAGCTTTTTCAAAGGGTGAGAATTTTTTCCCTGAGTTAGTATTATGGAGGAATGGTATTTTTTTCTTTAGTATTTTATTTTTAAATTGCCACAGTGTATTGTTACTTGAGCTAATGTTTGAATCATGGTGTTGTATTGTTGCTGTTTGTGTGTGAAAAGTGTTTTTTGGTAATATATGTTAATAGATTTAGTTCCTTTTAATTTCAGGTGTCTAGTATAATTCCATAATCTTCTTGTTTTATTCTTTATGTGAATTAGATTTCTTATGCTTATGGGTAGTTCATTGTTTTTATTCTGTGTATTTGTAGGTGATTTATTTGGTTTACTGTTCTCTAGTTCTCTTAATATTATGTTATTAAGAATTGTGATTGCTTGATCTATTTCTAGAGGGGTACTTAATATTTTGAACTTTGGGATGTTTGTTTTAACATTATTTTAAATATTTCCAATTAATTTTGTGAGTATTGAGTTGTGGAGTGGGTGAATGTGTGGGGAGTGACTGTTGTGTAGTGATTATTACTGGTAGGTGGTCTGAGTCCATTTCATGGTGTACTGTGGAGAAAAACTTTTGTTGTATATTTGTTATGCCTATGTCTAACAGATCAGGGTTCCTAGAGTGATCAAATGGGTAGTAGGTTGGTTCATTTGGGGTTATGAACCTTAATTTGTTGTTGTTTATTAACCGTAGTAGTTGTGTCTCAGCTGAGTTATTATTTTTACATCCCCACTTTATATGTTTTGCATTAAAATCCCCTAGGACAATTGTTGGGGTGTGTTGATCAATAACACCAATGATATTGGTATCCTGAATTTTCACATTGGGGGGCTCATATGCTACTATGAGTGTAGTTTCCAGATAGTTGTTATTACTAAACTTAATTGCTGCTGTTTCGATACCTGGGGTTGGTGGTAGTATTATTGGATAAAATGGGATTGTGCTCTTTATTAGTATCATTACTCCTCCTCCATTAGAGTTTGGTCTGTCTGCTCTGATTACTTTATAATCTGGTATGCTGACCTTTGTACTATTGTTTAGATGTGTTTCAGTTATACATGCAAAATCAATTTTCTTATCTTCCATGAAATATTTTAGTTCGTTAACTTTGTTGATATAACTTATAATTGGTTGGTAATTTATTAATTTATGTTTGTTGCGTAATTGTATTGATCAGAGAGTTGAGAAGTTATTTTCGTTCGAGTGTGTTTGAGATTTCGATTTTGAGAGTTATAGAATTGATTATTATGTTGTTCTGTGTTTGTGTTGTTAGTGTGTGTAAAGTTTGGGATACTTTGAGTGTTAGACAGCCTGGGGAAGTTAGTTTGGTTATTTTGAGGTGGTATTGTAGATGACCCATTGGTTCTAGATCTAATTGGAGGATCTTTGAGGTTAGGTTTTTGGCTTATTTTTTTATAATAGGGGCATTCTACTGTTCTGAGGTCTGCTCTGTGATTTCCTTGACAGTTATAACATTTAAATGGTTCATTTTATGAGAAGTTGCAGAATAATGGTTTTTTGGGAACAGTAAATACATGCAATTTTGTGGTTACAATTATTTTTTGTATGACCAAAATCTAGACATCTCATGCATTGAATGGGGCCTTTAGGTCTTTTTCTCCTTTCAGCTTTTACAATGAGATTACAAATTTGTCTTACTTCTAAAATATTTTCTATGTTTTCTTCCCCGTTGAATTCGGCTGCTATTACTGGAATTGGATTACTGTCTTTTCCGAGTCTAGTAACTTTAACGAGTGATGGATGTTTTTCTTTCAATTCAGTGTAGATTTCCTCTTCTGTGATGGATGTGTGTAGATTTTTAAATACAACTGAGAATTTCTTATTTGCTGGGTCCTTGTAGGTATGAAACTGTCTTCCTGTGTTAATTAGATATTTGGTTATGTTTTCACTCGGGATTTTAACTGATTCTGGCGATGACTTGGCGATGTTTCATTAATGTAACTAAACCTATTTTGATTGTTGGGATCTGGTATTCTGTTCATTTCTTCAAATCTATTGTAAGTTTGGACCGAATAACTAAACTGGGTTGAACTGTCTATATTGTCTTGTTTTGAATGCAGACTAGACCTTTTGGTGTCGCTAGACGAGGTGTCATTATCTGAAGGTCGCTTTAAGTTTTGCCCTGCGGCATGTTGGCCTGAAGCGTTACCTTGTAGAGTATCCGGGTTTTGCTGCCCCATCGATGTCTGTTGATTTGGTTGGCATTCCATTGTCGTTTGACTTGGTTGAGATTCCATTGATGTAACTTCGTCACTGACGTTTGCCGTTGCTTGTTCGTACAGCATCGATGTGTTTAGGTCTTGGATGGAATAATCACTGTTGAGAGTTATTAGTGCATTATTGATGAGCTGCCCGGTTGTCGGGCAGTATCCATTGTACATAATTCGTAGCACTCACTAGTGGACTGCTTCCACAGACCACAAGATTTGCGCTGGTTCACAACTTTCAGTAAGTCGCACGGTTATCACTGTTCACACCGACAGGAGCGATCCGTTCGGTTCGACAGTCGAGCGCGGAATGCGGGATATGTAGAGGGTCGAAAGGCCGAGTGATATCTCCAGTGCTATCGTAGCACGCGGTCTTCGAGGCGAAGACCGGTTTGGCACCAGGCCATATTGTAACGATAGTTAAGAGACTCTGTGTCCGACAGCTTCGCACCACGCGTTGCTAGCCTGTTTTAAAGCAGTGGTACTGGGCTGGGACTAGGGACGGTCGCGGGGGTTTCACGGCTAAGGGATTGGAAAGGTTGCCGGAGGTTTTTATTTTGTAAATGATTGTGTAAATATAGTTATATACTTCTGTTAGAAACAGTTGTCTCTGTTATTTATTTCCAGTATGTCACACTATATAGCATGTCCAGAAGTCCCCGTTACAAAAATATACCACAGATTTTATGTTAATACTCATACAGAATGATAGATACAGTTTTTTCGAAAAAAAAATTGTCAAGAAAATTTAGTTTAAATGTTACTTGCGGGCGCGAAATTCGGGTTACCGCGTCATATCAGACACCGGCGCGGGTCTCCTGACGGGACAGGGCGAAGCGTCGTTTCTTTCCTTATTCGGTGAAATTGTCGAGTGAAGCAACCATCGCTTGCCATGTACTAGAGTACTTTAATATCATCAAGTGTTCTAGTGTACTATTCATTTAATATCTTACATTTACTAGAATTCATTTTTTTGTATGTTATACCCACGGTACGCAGCGGCGTAACAATGAACGCTGAACATGAACCAAGTCTTATGGAAATTAACAAAATTCCTAGGATGCTCAAATAATGTTTTGCATATCTTCAGTGTGAACTAACGCTTTGTGCTTTAGAGTGCCACATAAATGATAGTCCCTACAATTTCTTTCCTTAATATCATAACATTAGTTAATAGCGCTTTTCCGCTAAAATTTTCATTAAAATCGTTTAGGGACAGTAATATTGGCACAACTCCAAAAGTAAAGTTTCAAGACAAACGCATTTAAAGTTTTAAGAGGTGGTTGAAGAACAGGCATCTACCGCTTACTAACTGCTGCGTAAACATTAATACTAAAACGCTTTAAAGGATTTCTGTTAATAATATATAAAAAATATTTAATAAAGACAGTCGTAACTTAGAATTCGTATTTTTCGAGTTGTGCTGGAGTTGCAGCTCACGAACGAAATCTGGAGATTACTGATTATTTATATGCTTACTAAGTTTTCTCCCCTTAGATGTAATTTCTCCCAATGAAGGTTAACCCCATGAAAGCTACCTCAAAGTTATTATTGGGATCAGTGGGTATTTAATGAGCTTCCTTAAAACCATCTAACAAATTACGTTATTATTGTTTGGGGACAATCGTGTGAGCTGATATGACGAACTTTCTGCTTCCGGTAGGGATTTGTATTTTGATAGCAGTTTTTGCAAACCACGCAGTATCTACTCCGTGGAAGTACCGTATCGTTATCGCGGTAATGACCTCCAGTACCCCGTATAGAGTTCTCATAGACGAATGTGTATTCTGACCTTTGTTTTCTTGTTCGCATGCCACTCTCCCGAAGCCTAAAGATTATTGGTGAAATCATTTCTGGACAAAATTGGTGGCGGGTTGGGAAAATTTAAGTTTGCGTTCTCTTGCAATAAAGGTAGCAGCTACGTACTACATTAAACGCGTGTGTTTCTCTTTTTCAATTGATCAGTGCTGCAGTGGCAGGTTCAAATTCTGTCTACCCTATAGTACAAGACTAGACGCGACCAAGCAACAAACTAATGTGTATGAAATAGATTTTTCTCTATTTTTTTACTCTTTTGTATTAACACCATATTAATAAACTAGTTTGTTAGTCGTCACAAGAGACGTATGCCATTTTCTCATTGTTAATCATGGACACCGCATAGGGCTGCTTGACAGTTCATGCAAATGTGTAATGAAAATATTCACCAATGCAACTGTCGGCTTGCGGCTATACACAATGAAACTAGCGAAAGCATCAGTTCAAACAGCGCGCTCAGAAATCATTAATGAACGAACAATTTAGCTGCGCAATTGTTAGCATGTGTAGTATAAGGTGTGTGTATATATGTAGTATACAGTGTGTATATGTGTAGTATAAGGAAAGGACTTGTAGCTTATTATGTCACCAACCTATCTGGCTTATTAGGAGGTACAGTTCGGGAAACATAAATTGATCATTGCCGTCTGCGGCTAAGTTCAGCTTTTGCACGGCTTGCGGAGCCCTTGTCTTGACGAAATGTCGCAGGCGGAGCCTCACAAACCATCATAGCCAATCTCAGCGCAGGGAGGAGTGCCCTAACAAAATTACTTTGTAGAAAAGGGCGGGCGTTGCTAGTTCAGAAGTGGAAGTATTTTCAAATAAAAAATACATGGAAGAAACACTTGTATGAACATGAAAGTAAATTCATTGAAATATATATGAAGACATAGCACTTAACCACTGTGAACACAATTCGTTTTGAAGAAATTACTTTAATATCAGATAAAATAACATTAATTTTAGACCAATTAATTTCTTATACACATTATTAATTTCAATATTATTGCCAATACACAATTCATGAACTTTATCAAATGACCAGTTTACAACAGATTTTTTCGATAAGGCAAAGTATTATAATTGTAAATTTGCAATTGTTCGTATGTACATTACATTTGCAAAAACGCAAAATACTGTCTTTCTCAACTCGATAGAGGATTTCTAATAAGGATCGATAGAGGACAAAAGACAAAAAAACTCAAAGACCAACTGTATATTTATCATTGAAGTAACAATTAAACTAGATATTAAGCAATTAATTTGCATCTCTTGTCAAAACTGTCATATTGCGATATTCAATTCAGGGACAATTTGTGGACACTGTCAGGAAGGAATAGCGCACATTTCGGAATGGTTTATAAAATTGTTAATTGTTGCAAAATTGTTAATTCACAGTTTTCGGTTCTGGGACATCAGAATCATCTTCCAACTTTAGAATTGCAAAATTTGGAAATTGTTTATAAATTTTCAAATTTTGCAAACAAAATTTATTACTTTTTAAAAATTTCCTTTAAACGAGATGCAAAACTCCGCAATCGGATCGGCGCTATCGTCTTTCATTTTTAAGATACGTAATTGTTCATAAAAAATTAGCATCTCATGACAATTCCTATGTTTTTGGCGGTCAATTCTTACGAAGTGCCCACACAAGACTTTTCTACAAGACGTTTTTTAACGGCTCGCTTAGTTTCTCCGCCAAATACATTTGAAGTTCCTAACGGGGGTGAAGGTGACATGCGGTTACAACACTTGCATATATTGCCATGAAAATTGTTTCTGGTAAGATATTCCTGTTTTTTAGCTCTCTAATTTTATTATAAATACTAGTATTTATTGGTTTAACAATTACCGCATAAATTTTAAAACACTACTCGTGTCGGCTTTTGAACAATATTCAATTTGGGAGCAATTAATTGGCTTCCAGAAGTACCTCCCGGTGAAAATAGGCTCCTTCCTCCACACGTTTCAAGGCGAAATAGGCGGAGCTTGTTGTAAGCATAAATTCTGCCAATTCTTCAGATATAAAATTGTGGAAAATAATTCAAATTAAATATACAAGAAAACAATAGTTTTGAATAAATTGTTATACACGTATTAGTATAGACATTATAGCTTCCGGCTCCTCTGTATTCACATGTTCCAAATACGAAATACATTGTTATACCATTCACAATTTCATTCTAACCAGTAAGTCTTCTGCCTTTAGAAGCGGATATCATCAGAACAGAAAATGCGAAAATGTAATAATGCTGTTGTAATAGAGTATTGAAGTATGTTTATTTATGGACACTTGTAATTGAAGGAATGTGAACTTTCGTATGCAGTTAAGTAAATTTCAATGAAAGCGCAAAGTTTGCAAATAAACATGTTTTTAAAATTCAATTATCCCAAGTTCAGAACAGTTCCTAGAAGCATTCTTTTCCATTCGACACTAACATGCCAATGCTTTTTGACTTGACCTCGGAATGTAAGTGGATTGTTTGAGGTCAACGCTCATCGCGTCAAAATGATGAAAACTGACAAGTCTTCGAAATGCGTATGTGCTGAGGTCGTCTTAATGAAACACAGAAAATCTCTGAGATTATGAAAGAATCAGTCATTCCAACAACGAAGCTACTACGACGTAATAGTCATAGTATCTTCAATTTCGTTTACTTATTGTGTTCTGTCGAATGTGCTCCGTGTCTCTGTGTAGCAAACATTAACACAATCGTTCAAACTAAAAATAAAGACTAGGATGAAGTTCACATTTCCTTGTAATTGTTTGTAGAAAATCATAGGTTAGTATTATTCGCGATGAAATTCTAGTTTTATTGAATTTGAAATAACTACTTGGTTTGTAACTGATTGGTAATACATCGCTCTTTGGAAGCTAGATATTTTGAAATTTTAGTAGACGACAAGTTATAACCAGATGGAAATGGAAAATATTTCCCATTCTGATTGTTAAAATTGGTATTTCTTGGTAACTACAGTCGAATATCCGCCACCGTTGGTACTCGAACTCTAGGGCCTTTCGGTCAGTGACGTTACAAGGAAAACTGGAACGATGCCACTAAGCTATCGCAACTTTTGCAGTGTTTTAAAAACATAGAAGACTTACTTCCATTACAAAGTTTTAATTTTTCAATATTACAAATATTCAACTATTTCATATTATTCAAGCGCATAGTAAATAACTCCTGCGTACCAAATCGGGCGCATTGTATACTTGAAAATGCTATATAACTGGGTTAAGAAAATTGAAATAGTTTAAAAACAATGAGAGTTAATAACAATTTTCTAAAATCGATTTAACTAAATTCTGAAAGAAAAAAAAAACAGTCTCATGAATTTTTAAACTGCCCTTCATCTGAACATTGTTTCTTAAAATATGTCAAAGTGGCTTTCAAGTTTAATTGTAATACTGGGATACGAATGAATAAACGTTATTTGGTTCTGTAGAGAAAAGAGAGTATAATTAGAGCTATTGTGTGACCCAATGATATTCCTCTTAAACTTAAAAATGTACCGAAACGAATGCTTCCTATTCTGTCAGGTTTCTGTGTACTATTCGTTACTTCTATGAATGTTGTCTGAAGAAGGAACTGCGTTGGACGAAAGATAATTATACACATATCTTTCTTAATGCAATCTGTTCTTCAACATTAGACCTTCAGATCATCTCATATGCACGTTTCTTGAAATATGAGTGTTTTTCGCATAATTTTGAGTTATATGGTGACAATATTTATATGTTTTCGAACACTACCAATATAGATGCTGGAGATTTATTTGCAAGTGCAATGTTTTTAAATATTTAATTTTAAAATACATTTCATTTAGAATTTTGTCTGAAAAAAAGTAGCTTTTGCAATTTTTCGAAAGAATTTTCCGGCTTCAAGAACATGGTAATACTCAAAGCACAACATAATTACTTGCCCACCGGCAGTGTCGTAGCGTAATTGGTTAGGCGGCTCCGTGTGTTGAAGATCTTGGCTTCAAATCCTGGTCTGCATTACTCATTTTTTGATTTTGTACATTATCGTATGTATCTGGCAAATGACTTTGAAAGAAATTGTAAATGTAGAATTTTATATATCGTGTTGCTTTTCAATAATTATATATTTTCTTGTCTCTCAGCCATTGTTTCGTTTAGGTTTATTAGAAGATGAAGTGTTAGTATAGTAAAAGTTCTAATATATTACGTAACCGTTACCAATAAAACAAGAAAATAAGTCCAGTTTTTCTATTGTTTGTACTGGTAGTCAGATGAATAGAAAGAGAATACCTGTGCCAATAGTAGGTGTGTTTTTTATGTTTTTGAGAATCGAGTGAATACCAGCTGCACTGGAATTCGTTTATTTTCCGACTGAAAGCTATAACTAAATTTTGAACTTTTTACTATAAGGAAATAAAAAGTGTATTCCTAATCTCTAAACTTGATATCTTTATTCTTTCTAACACATTTTCCGTATTATGTAGTAGACGTTTCTGTCAGTTTTCTAGGTGGGCGCAAGTCCGGCCTTTCGTCTAGGCAGCTGCCAGGAGTCCCAACTTCCGACGTGAACGTAGATGATAGAAATAAAATACAATAGTATACTCAATAAATGTTTACTACATTCTTAAATCCCATAAATATTGCAAGAAAGTTTTTATATTTTTATTGTTTAAATAGCTTCTTAAGTATCGTAGGATAATTGATAAAAGTAATTAAGTCAAAAATTGGTTGTTTTGGATAAAAGGCATTTAAAGGGGTCCAATCTTTCCAAAATCAGTGTACCGTTTTAGATGTTCATAGTATTTATTTTAAGGCTATATGTTCTATATCATTATATTTTCAACATTAGTTTAATTTTTTGTTAATCAATTGGCCAATTTTCATAGAATCGGGATCTGGTCACCTCTATCAAGAAACCGACCAAATATTTTTTAATTTCATATTTTATTATATTTAAAATACCTTTGGAATAATTATAAATAAGTTAATAAAATAAGCTTATAAAACAATTATATAAATACTAATAATATTGCATGCGCCACACGTTTAAAGATCTGGCACCAAGATATGCGGAGGAAATTCGAATCTAATGTCAGATGCTTTTGGGAATATGAGAAAGAATACTCATATGTATTTGAAAAAAATAAACCAGATTAGAAAGGGAAATTTAAAAAACTCATCCTTTAAGGTGAGCATGGTAGTGGAGGGTTAAGTGAGCCAGTCCACTTAAAATATTATTTTGAATTTATTTTAAGTCACATCAACATCTCTGGTCTTTAGTGTCTATATAAAAAAAAAACATGCCCAACGAAAATGATACAGAAAACGGATGTTAAGAAAGTTAAAATGTTCTTGAAGAAAAATTTTATTTAATTTTGTATTAGAAGGGAAGTACCCTTACACATTTAAAGCTGTTATGTCGCTGGATGTGGTAGCCGATAATGAAGTTATTTCGCTTTTAAATGTGAAATGAGTGTAATTTCCTCGATAATTTAAATAAAACTTACATATCAATAAATATAATAAAATAAGAACTGTATATTCATTAAGTTGGAACTTTATACCATTGATAAAATATGTAGTTTTTGCAGCCTATAATGCTTAAAGGTAAGTTATAAAAACATATTAAAAGTTATTAAAAGTTCATGTCAATGCGGTAAGCAGAGCCAAATCTTTTGAGATTCGGTGGACCGTGGCTCAGTTAACTTCTCAGAAATCTTGCTGTACAAAAATTCTAACATTATAAATTTAGAGTTTAAAAGAACCATAGTGAGAGCAAGACCAACAAAAAGCCACTTATACTCAAGAACATCTGCTGAAATGCTTCAGTGACAACCATCGTTGCCACTGAAGCGTTTGTGATAAGAGTTCGGGATGCGACGATGTTGAATATTCAATAGTACTTTGTTAAATGGTAATAGAATTCAGCCTGTATGGAGGTGTTTTACTGTCCTGCTGCTCAGATCTGTAGTTGTCGGTGTTTTCTTTGATCAATACCAACAGAGTACCGGATCAGTACTTAATCAAACGGGCCATAGACCACGCGCGATCTTTTACTTTTTTAATCTTTCCCCCTCCCTTTATACTACAAGCACATTTGCACTACACTACCGCACACGTTGAGTTATCAGTTCGGATCTTTAGCTTGACCCGCGTACGGCGGTGTTCTGCTAGTGGAAATGCGTAGTGAGGAAAACCCCGTAACCCGACGTGTAGGACGGAGCCAGGTCTCACAAAACAGCGAGAAGGAACATCGCCAAATGCAAAAGAATTCAGGTAACCTAAGAGAAATAATACACAACAAACTGACATGATAATGTCAAATGACTATTTGAAAGTTTTTCTAATGACAAGTTAGATGGATGAAGTTTCTTGTTAGATGGATGAAGATTAAAACTGCTCTCAATATTTACGATGGTTTAACTATCAAAATTGCAAGAAACCTTGCATACAAATGTACAAAATTTCATGTATCCGCTTCATAGTTTATCTAAAAACAAATTTGATGTGTAAAATATCTGAGTGTGTTATAAAATGTTTCATTATAAATAATCTTGTGTGTGTTTCGCAATGTTTCTTAATAATTAGAGGACGGATTTTGATGACCTAAAACATTACCAAGAATGATCAATAATGTACTCTTAAAATGTTTTTAAAATTTTTAAAAAAACAAATAAAAATATACGTAAAAAATTGATACTCAAGCTGTTGAATACATTACTGATGTAATCATGGCTGCTTTCTTTCGTTCCAGTGAACTTCGCTTGCAAGTTGTTGGCTTGAACTGGAACAGAAAATATTTGTCTTTAGTATTGGTGACATCCGCCGCTCCGACAATGGTGTGGATAGGTGTCACAGAAACCTTAGATTTCATACAACGATTGACATAACAATTTCTGAGCGAAGAAATCGAATAGGTTACTTAGGAATTGTGTGAAGACCATTTGTTGCATCTTGTAAAATTATTTGAAGTACTACTAAAATTATATTAAAATAGATGAAATATGCCTAAAATGTTTTATAAAGGACGTAAAAAGGTAACTAAAGGTGCCACAGAATGGCACAGACTTTCTCATAGCATTTGTTTCTAATTTCCTTTGTGTGGGCGTTAAGGTCTTGCTTCATTCTCTCACTACCTGCCATCTATCGTCACCCAAAACACATTTTTTTGAACATTTTCTCTACTTTTCGGTTTCCTAATAGTAGAACCGACATATTTCTTAACTTATTACCGTTTCTTAATTAACTTAATATTATTATGTAATAAAAATTTGGCTAACCTACGATAAAAATTGCAAAAAATAGAAAGCATGTACTGGCCCAGTTAACCAAACTGTTCTAGTTATTTTAGTTTTATTATTTGGTCAAATATTAATTATTTGGGTATTTTTGCTTTTTGTTAATTACTTCATAGGAGGGGCTCTAGTCTGTTGATTGACTAGGGGCCTTTGATATTGAAGTGCGGTCTTGAGTTTACAAGGACTTTTTACACTCACTGTAAGTATTTTACTCTATATTTCTTTCAGAATGTTAAAAAATGTAAATCATTTTATTACTCTTTTCCACGCCCTATGTGAAAACTATAAAATTCAATTTAAAAACTGAAGGATGATTCTGCCTGGAGGAGAATTCTAGCGGCCGGCTGCTTTGATCGGTAGTTTTCCGTGGTTTCTCCGATCAACACCAGGCGAATGCCGGACCAGTACCATACGAAATGGGCCACGGACCACGTGCGATCTTTCCTTCCTCTTCCTCGTCCTATCCTCTCCACCTTACACCCACACTTCCACTAACATGCACTACACTACCATATATTCCGGGAGACCGGTCGGGAGCTTAGAGCTTGTCCCGGCTGGGGCGGTGCCCCGCTGGTGGGAGAGTCCTGGTTAGGGGGAAACGCCACTAGCCGACGGTAGGTCGGCGCCAGATCTCGCCATCCAGCGGGCAAAGATCACCAACATATTCCGAGAAAAAACATGCACTACACTAACGGGACTAATGACCAAAGCAGTTGACGCGCCCGGAAACACGAAAAAACAAACAAACCTGAAGGATGATTGAATTTATCCAAAAATAAAAATATTACTAAAAATATCTCTGAGCACTTTTCTTGTTCTATTCTTAAAGGGGCGTTTACACGTAGAGACTAAGTCTCCTAACTTTTCTGAAGTTAGGACATAAACACTCTGAGATGCGTTTACACGAATGGAAATATCTCCCGAAACGCGAGTCTCCTAACTCCCGGGAGAGTAGTTTACTGAGATCTCTCCGGAAAATCTCCTTGCTGTTTACACTAGATACAAATGTCTCTAGAGGTTCTTTGGCGCCGCCATGTTGAATAAGTGGCCGATGAGCAGCGGCGAGCAGTTTAAGGTTAGAATGTGACAGATCTTGCATATGCCTGTACCGCTTTAATAATTTTGAAGAAGATGAGAAAAAGAAAGAGACAAGTGAGAGTGATTCTTTTTACAGAGAAGAGCTGAGTATTTATAAAACTTTGATGGAGGAATTGCTGGAAGCGAATCTTGAAAAAAATATTTATTTACTACCTGTTGAATTGCATTGCAATGTTTAGGATTAATATAATAAAACAAGTTTTAATTAATGGAGGACTAAAAATATCTATTGGAAAACGTGATCGTATTCGAGAAAATAGTTTTGCCATAATGTAAAGTTTTGAAAAATGGACAAGTTGATAATTTGTTATAGAATCTTTTTGTGAAGATAGGTATAAACGATTTGAAAGAATCAATTTTAAATTATCTGTAAATTTGTTTATTGATATTAACTAGGGGGCATGTAAATTTTTGGAATGAATTCATTTTGAATTATTTGAAATTTGTTAAATTTGGTAGTAGAGGCATTACACCATATAGAGCAGGTGTATGAAAGAGAACGCCTTATGATAGCTTTATATAACAACATTCCACAATTAATTCGTAACTTTGACTTATTTATTAAAGTAATGTATATAATTAATGCAATAATAATAATAATAATAATTATTATTATTATTAAAAAGGATATAAAGGAAGAGGATTTGCGTACAAAAAATTTGCAGGTGTAACTAAGAAGGATTTGATTTGTTATTAGGAAAAATATATCAAGCAATTAAAAAGCAAGATACCGTCAAGCGGAAATATATTTCTTGGGGATAGATATTTGCTTTAACGCTATGGTTTTTGGCCACAGGAGATACATACAGTTGTTTGTCATTTTTATTTATAATTCCCCAGTGTAAAAGTTCACCAAAGATTAGAAATCCACGAGTCACACTAGAACGACGCACAGGCAGAAAGGCTTATTGGGAACCGCACACAGCGACATGCTCCCGATTGCACGAATTTCAAATTCCTACCACAGCTGACAGACGACAGTTCCACCACTGTCAGGTTGATGGTTGCGCTGAGGCCTTCTTCACCCAGCAGCAGTTGAGCCAGCACGCGCGCCTGCACAGACGACAGGGCCTCGAGCCCGAGCCCGTCCCCGACCGCCCACCTCGGACTGCCCGCTCTGAATGGCAGGCGAGAGCGGCGATACGGGAGGACATCACGAGAGCAGAGGAAGCGCCCGAAAGCAGCGATCAGGTACGACCCTTCCCAGAGAACCTGGATCACCACATGGAAGGCCGCCTGGCCCCACAATTGGAAGCGCTACGCGGCGAGCTCATGAATGCCTCTGGCCCGCGCCCGACCAAGAGAGCAAAAACTCTTCCAACTCTCTTGGAATACTATTTATCTCCCAGGAGATACGATTTCTCAGCGATACCACAGCATTTACATTGTTCTCTCATTCTCTTCGAAGATCTCCTGTGATGCCATGTCTCCGGAGAGAAGATCGCTCTCCTGAGAGTTTACACGTGTCTCCTAACCAATTTCGGAAAGTTAGGAGAGAAAACGCTCTTCGTGTAAACGCCCCTTATGTGTTGTTGGGCGAAAACTGCATTTCAATATCGTAAACAGTTTGAAGTTATGAGGGTTGTTCGTAGTTTGTGAGGCACTTGGTATTTATATTATTTCAGTTATTATTTTAAATACAGCTCTGAAATATAGAGTTGAAACATGTACTAACTGAGAAATTTTAACATAATTTATAACTTTACTTTCCCATTGCAGTTCAGTAGCTTATACTCGTATTTACAATATAGGTAGTGTGGGCTACGGAACTTCTCAATGGTAGGTTCATTTTTCGTCAGGGACGCAGACGCTCACTGCCTTAGTAATATCGTGGGTTCTGTGT
Source organism: Teleogryllus oceanicus (assembly GCA_964035755.1). Lineage (NCBI taxonomy): Eukaryota > Metazoa > Arthropoda > Insecta > Orthoptera > Gryllidae > Teleogryllus > Teleogryllus oceanicus. Next base: position 159,476,752 of record CAXIVR010000001.1, read on the forward strand.
ATCGTGGGTGAACTTCCTAGGTTCGATTCCCCATTTTCTTTATATTTTTAAAAATTCGATAGTAATTAGCGACGTGCAGGTGTTTTAACATAATATTGTTTACATCCACATTGCTTGGATTCTTTATTCTTGATTATTTATGTAGGCCTACAAAGGGCCCTTTTCTCTCTTCAATAAGAGGACCAAAAGCCATCGTTGTCTATCACGGCTTGTAATCTACGCATAAGTGAAGCCACCAACGTAGCAAGACAGTTGGGACAAAGTTCTACTTCCTCCCATGCAACAATCACCACATCCCAGAAATCATCTGCCGTGGATGGGGGCGGATCTGACCAATTTTCTTCCATGACACGCTTCGTCTCGGCCCACATATTTTGAATTGGGTTCAGGTCAGCTTAACGAGGGGGCCAGTCCAGAACCTGTACTTCCTCCTGCAATGCAAGCTATTCCTGAACCAATTTACTTTTGTGAACCGACGAGTTGTCATATTGAAAATTCACTTCTCCATCCGGACACATTAGTCGCACCGATGGAACCATTATATCTTGCAACTCATGGAGATATTGAGTGCCGTCGACGTGACCTTTTATTCTGTGGAGAACTCCAATGCCACGTGCAGAAATCCATCCCCAACACACTACAGATACTCGTCCACATCGCGTACATTGATGCACATATTCCGGATAATGACGGGTCCCCCGATGTCTGTACACTCGTATTGGCCCGTCATTTGCAGAGGAAGAAAACGACTCGATGGAGAAAATTACATTTCCCCAGACACGATGAAGGTTGTCCTCGGCAAATGCCAACCTGTAGAGCATATGATTCTGGGAGAACCCCTACTTAACCGCTGCCCCGCGAGACCAAAGTTCCGTGTCCCTTAAGCGGTTCCTAACGTTCTGGAATGTCTAGGGGCACGTTTCAACTGAAGCGAACTGAGGAATGGTGTCTCCCTACCCTGGTTCACCAATTCGGAGTCCTGGGCTTCGGTAGACACACGCCACAGTCCGGTGCCAGCACGTCTTCCCACTTTACCTGTTTCTTGATACTGCTGCAACCACCTACGTGCAGTAACGAGAGGTACCCCGTAACGACATCCGGCCTCCGAAGCAGAGTGAGTCCCATTTTCAACCAACGTGACGACTCGCTCCTTGACAGACCGATCGTAATGCAACATGTGGAATAATGCAAGCATGTCGCACGGTCACGGCGCTTCCAGGCAATTTTGCGTAGTGTACCGATTATGGACAATGTTCTGAATATATAGCATAGTATAATGTTCTACCCGAAGTGCTAGCTGTTCGTTTTTACGAAATTATGATTGATAAAAAATATTGGCAGCATGCATTGTAATACAGTCAATTTTTTTGATATTATAATTGCTTGGTGAAGGAATCATCAGAATAACGATCGTAAAAAAACTATTAATTTAAACTTACGGTCATTCATTAAAATAACTTCTTCACCGTGTGATAAGTTGAAACCCTGAGGAGTCCCAACGAAAAAAATATTTTAAATTCATTATTGAGTACTCGATAACAAATGAAGCTGAATTCTAATGGTATAATATTTTGTTATTTCGAAAGCAAGAAACTCGTCAAATGAAGACATTAAACGAGTGTCGTGTAGTTTTCATTTTTTCCCACTGCCCAAGCAATATTCCGCGTCCATTTATTTTCAGACTACCAATTTACCATTAGAGAACCTCTGCTTCTCCGTTCTGGTAGTCTTCCCGAAACGGCATCCCATTCTATTTACCCTATTCTTAGGAAAATGGTTATTCGAAAAACAATTAAAACTAAATCATTTTCTTGAGAAACGTCAATAAAATATTTCAATAGTCTTTAATTCTTTTAAACTGAATTTAATTAATTTAAATTAACTTAATTTAAGTTCATTCATAATTAACTTTGTAATTTCTACGTAATTACATGGGTTCAAGCGGATTGCTAATATTATTATATTAGTATTTTTTGATATTTTGGGATTAAATAAAAAAATAGTTCACGCATTGGATGAGAACTAATTCTCAATTTCATTGCAGTCTTTTCAATTAGTAAATAGTACTAATTCTTGTGCAAAGACACCATTTTCTTCAATTCCTTTAATACGATAAAATAATAATTACAAAATTGTTTCTGATGATTCTGATCACTTAAGAATTGTATTCTAAAACATAGAAAACCGATAATAATATAAATGTGTAAACCTGTTTTTACAATATACGTATATTTATATTACGAGACATGATATTTGAAAGTAAACATGCAATTTTTCCTGTAGGGGCCCTCGACATAGTCGCTTTTGTGGAAAGTGGCCTTCGCGGCCTTTCCCCTGTCCTGGCAAAACTGCCGGCACCGCGAAGGTAACTTTCCCCAAATGCGACAGTTACCACGATTACCCTGGAAATCACGTACATTTATTTTAAAATCACATATCTGAAAGTATAATTTGTTTATCTACCGCTAGTGAGAAAAATATATGGTTCCATTAAAAAAATTCTAGATAATTAAATTTCTCGCAAACTAGAAATATTTCGATTTCTCTACGGCACATTACTTGCCCCATGATTCCGCATAGTTAATCGAAAACTGCATTTTTATATTGGGAAGTGTTTAGAAGTTATGAGGTGACCCATAGTTGATGGGACACTCTTTATAATTTTGTTGACAGCAAATTTTCATTTCGAATTTTTCTATTTTCTAATTAATAAGCGCTTTTTACCAAAGTTTTTATGTTTTCTTTTATGAAAACCTCATGAAAACATTCTTCCCTTTTGTAACTCAGTTACCAGCGATGTTCCCGCGCTCAAATGTCCTCCGTTGCCCGCTGCAGCAACGATTTTGAGTGGCAGCGCCCGTGAGGCATAAATAGGAACACGAATGTGCATGCGGGCAAAACTGGTTGCCCTTGCTAGGATATTATATGATAAACAGTCACAACTATTACGATCGCGACATTTTAGAACCTTTTATTTTAGTCAGCAATATTCCCCTCGAGATTCTGGATTTTTAGCCTCTGAAGCTTGGCATATTGTCAGTCCACTTTCAGGCCCAGTTCTACGAACTCGGCATCAAGCCGAGATAAATATTATTCCATAGATAAAGGAATAACCGGTTGTACGTAGTGGGAATAGTGCTTATTCACGGAATAAACTGATGATAAACTATTCCAATATTTTTGCGGAGGTATTCAGTGAATAACGTGAAATAACCTCAAAAGTAGAAGCAGCGTGAGAACGCGTGTACTGGTCAGCTGTATAGCAATCTGTAGCAATGGAGTTTTCGGATAGCGATGATGAATTCTTGTTCCGGATTGGACGTCTATACTAACAATGTGAAGGTATCGTACCATGCCCGATTTATTGAACGAAAAACGATGCTGAGTTGTTAACGAGATTTCGTCTATCCAAATCCAGTGTTAAGGATTTTGGATCTTGTGAAAGATGATTTGAATCATGAGACAGAGAGGTAAATATACATTTGATATTCGTAGATTGTACATATAAATATGTGATATTTTTTCATTAGCTGCCTAGTTCCCTAGAATAGATAGAATCATTTTCTGAGAGTAATTGGGTGCATTTTTTGCTCCAATTCCACTTGGACTTGCTGCAGTATAATGAAAGAATTAATTTTTTTTCATGAAATGATGATTGGTGAACAAAACTATCTATTTTACTCTGCTATGCCTTTTTATCAGTATATTTTTCATATACAACTTTTTGTATTTTGCATATAAATTTTTTCTTTGTTATAAAGTATTGCCCAATAATTTTAATAATTTAAACATCAACCACCAAATTAGTAAATAATAGAAAGAATGAAAATGTGACATTTTTAATAATATCTTTTTAGCAAAGTTTGAATGATTGTACTATGTAATAAGTGTTGATAGTGGCCATTGTTATATACCAGAGGATATCTCTCTGCTTCTCATTCTTTCATTGAGTTGTGTGGTCGATTAACTAAAAGCAAACAGTGTAACAATAATCATAGTCTAAAGTGAAATATATTTTTCATGTCACAAGTTGGAGAAAAAATGTCAAATATTAATTTTTCAACCCAACATTCCATAGCTCATTTTTCAAAACAGGTTGATTAAAATATATGTGATTTTTTTTACACTTTTGCACATAGTAGTCATATGTGTCATAGTAGTGTTATGTTAATTTATCAAAACCAAGTCCAAATTATTTTTGTTTCAGTGGTTCATATCTTTAATTGCTTCGGAACTATTGCAATTTCAAGCCATAGAATTATTATATATTTGGATATGGTTAACATATTGTTTTGAGCTATTTATTCGAGGAAAATTGAGTACATCTTGAATTTACATTTTTTATTTACAGGTTTTGTGGTGTGAAGTAAAAAATAAATGTTCTGTTAATCTGTTTATATTATTCTAAACGGGATACAAAATAAAATATCAAATTGATTTAATTTTTTTCTGTTGAAGTATTAGCAATGTATTGCTATTTTTACACAACACCATCACTTCAAAGTATCATTTCCATTTCTAAAAAGTAAAGAGAGTAAATTGTTTATTTTCTTCTTGCTTCTAGAATCTATGAGCTTTTTTTAAAAACAATACGAACATTGTAAAATATAACTTTTTGGTTCAGTATAAAAATTTTTCAATTAATCCCTGTAGGTGATAAAAATACTGAGAAACACAAGAATCATAAAGTAAGGTGAAAAAAAATATAACACCAATCTTTCTTAAACTTCTATAATACTAACTAGTGTAATGAGCTAAGCTACAATTTGCTTTTGCGAAACTTTCTCAAATTATAAATTCAAGATTTATAATATCGTTTATAATATCCTGCGTTCAAAGTTTCGAAAATCGAAATCGGAACTTTCAATACACAATATCGCACGATTCCACGAGGACGCATACGCAACACACACAAGTTCACAACGAAGCACAACGATTCAAAATGGGCGGAAACAAGGCAGATACATGAGCAAAACATGAGAAGCAAAATATATACATTTCGAAAAAAACACTATCGAATGCAATACTAACTTTCTCTTTCACAGACGCCTCTTCGAATAAACACGAGATAGTTATCCCTGGAATAAAATTAAGTCGTACAAAAGGCCGAGGAGTTTATTTTCGGAAAAAGCAATTCTAGAGATAACTATTCCTGGAGATATCTCCACATGATACAACCGGCCCTTAATCTAGGAACGCAATAAGACGTGACATGAATTGTGAGTACTTGGCAACCTAGCTCAAATTAAGAATAACATTGGCATCTGTTTAACGCCATTCCTAAAATACATTAACAAAATTATAAAAGAAACTGAAAACTGATTAAAATGACAACAAAATTAAATGCAAAAAATTGTATTAAAACTAATAGTGATAATAGGACGTATTTACTCGCACTATTTGGTAATCGCAATATCTTATCTCTTATTACTTTATGAAGCCCGCAGAAGTGTTTCCAATCCCCAAAACTTTGTGCACGCAAGGAAACGAACACGCTTTGGTTCAGAGCTATATTACCATGTCCACTACACTATTATCTTCCTAAGAATCACAGCTCCTCCGACACAAAAAAAGGTGGACAAGATCTGTCACATTCTAACCTTAAACTGCTCGCCGCTGCTCATCGGCCACTTATTCAACATTCCAAGAGTTCGATTCAATAGCAATTCGGCTCGAGCAAATGACCTTTCTCAGGGTCATTTCAAAATATAGACGTCTGAGGGACGTTATGTACTTCTATTCAATGGAAATGGAAACAACGTTAATAAATGTAAGGAAGTATTTGGATTTGGAATATATGCTTTGAAAAAAAGTTTCATTGCAAAATCGCTCTGTCATTAAAATTACCTGACCTCGAACTTAATTTCCCATACCATAGAGTAGACATTTCTGTCATTATATGCCAATTATGTACAAGATCGATTATCACCAGAACAAATCATCAGATTAATGGTATACTTCACAATATTCTGTCTGTGAAAAGTATGCAAATTAGTGTTATAATAAGAATTTCCATCTTCATAAAATGTGTGTATACTGTGTAGTTTGATGCCTTATTTATATATTAAAATGTGTGTAGCATTACAATTTATAGAAAAACTATTATTTGCTTACTATATTGAATTTCAATTCTTTTTCACAATTTAATGCACGATTTTATACGTCAAGAACTTGTTCCCACAAAAGGGCGTTAAGAAGCATTCACCGTGGGAGGGAAGTATTATTGGATTGGTGCCACATTCCACAGACTCCGCCTCTTATACCTTTTAAGACGAGGAGAAAGGGGAAAACTTACGAGGATAGGCCAAGTAATTCAAGATTACTAGAAGAGCCAATGATAAGCGTTGCTTGCCTTAGAGTTGAGGATTCCTCAAGCCCGGTATTAAATGTATATTTTTACTCTTTACATTATTAACAAATGAGACATAATTGAATTCCTCTATAGAATTATTCATTTGAAGTAAAAAATATATAGTTCTATTTGAAAATTCATATGTGATTCAATTTCACAAAAATTAAAAATTATACACAAAATATATCTGCCGCATTAAACTTCCCTCGTGGAATAAACATGATAATAACCTGTCGTGTCACCATTCTGTTCAAAAGCATTTTGGAAAAGAATTTGTTGATAATCAATTTCCTCGCTAGACGCTGAAAATATTGGCATACACTTTGCACCACTGAATAGAATGCACCCAAACACAAAGAAATCTTCACATTTGCAGGACAACAGTTAGTCTCAGCGTTTTGCAATTTGCAAGAGAATTTGTTTATAACACAGACAAATCAAAATAACCAAATGACTATTTCAATGATACATTAAAAATGAAAATGAAATTTCGAAAGTTAAAAAAACAGCTCATGAGCAACAATTTACAACGATTTGTCGTAAGTCAGAAATCATTAATACAATTTATTCGGCACAAAGCAAAACACTGCAAAACTATTTCAATTTTATACTTGACTGCCAAGAGTGAATGCATTGTCTGGAAACAAATGAGGGTTGGATGTAATTCTGTAAACAATTGCGTGTCTCGGTAGCGAAAGGCGATATCTCCCGTTGGATTGCGGAATTTGGCATCTTGTGTAAAGAGAATTGAGATGAAAGAATAAAAAGAATGGCAAAATTTGTAAATTTAGAAACAATTCTCAATTTTTGCTTTTCTAAAGGGGGATGGGTTCCCTGATGTCCCAGAACCAAAACTGTTAATTAACAATTTTGCAACAATTAACAATTATATAAACAATTCCGAAATGTGCGCTATTCCTGCCGGGGAGTGTCCCCTAATCGTCCCTGACTTGAATATAGGAAAATAATAATTTTGACAAAAGATGCAAATTGATTGCTTAATATCTATTTCAATTGTTACTTTAATGATAAGTACACACTTGGCCTTTGAATGTTACTGTCTTTTATTAAAATGGTTCCCTAGAAGTATTCTATTGATTCTAGAAAGAGTATTATGCAATTTTTGCAAATTGAATAAACATATGAAAAATGACAAATATGTTTTTAGGATCGTTTCTCTTATTAAAAAAACATCTGCAGTAAACTGGTCATTTGATAAAGTTCATAAATTGTGCATGGACAATAATATTTGAATTAAAATTCATGTAAGAAAATTGATCTAAAATTAGTGTGATTCAACTGATATCAATGTAGTTTAATCAATGCTTAATATCTAGTTTAATTGTTATTTTAATGATAAATATACACTTCGCCTTTGAATTTTACTGTCTTGTATTGAAATTCTTTCCTAGAAATCCTGTATCGATTCGAGAAAGACAGTATTTTGCATTTTTGCAAATGTAATATACATATGAACATTTGCAAATATGCAATTATAATCGTTTATCTCTCCGAACAAATCTGTGGTAAACTGGACATTTGATAAAGTTCATGAATTGTGTATGGACAGTATTATTGGAATTAAAATGTGTGTAAGAAATTAATTGGTCTAAAAATTAGTGTTATTTTATTCGATATCAATGTAATTTCTTCACAAGAATTGTGTTAACAGTGGTTAAGTGGTATGTGTTAATGTATATTTCAATGAATTAACTTTCATGTTCATACAAGTGTTTCTTCCATGTATTTTTATTTGAAAATACTTCCACATCTGAACTAGCGACGTCCGCCATTTTCTACGAAGTAATTTTGTTAGGGCACTCCCCCCTGCGTTGAGATTGGCTACGATGGTTTGTGAGGCATTGCCTGCGACGTTTCGTCATGACACGGGTTGCCCAAACCGTGCAAAAGCTATACTTAGCCGCAGACGGCCCCGATCAATTTTTGTTTCCAAAGCCGTACGAGATGGATGGCTCGAGTAAACAATACTTCTTACTCGACTCGTGACAAGTCTGATAAATGTCACGAGAAAGAGTGCTGTGTATATACGTTGCATATAGTGCTGCGTATATACACTGCAATACAAGGTTGTGGGTACGTTGTTCGAAATGGATACAAGGAAACTGGATGGAAACTACACCGACCCATAATAGATCTTAGAATCCTTCCTAAATCCTTAACTCCCCCAGTACATTCTTATCGGAATTTGAGTTGATAAAATCTACGTATCCTGACTTCTCTCAAAACGGCAAAGTCGGACGTGTCTTCTAATGCAGTAGAACCACGCGAGGGTTTCGATTAGACTCTTCGTGCAGCGTCTATATGCAGTATAGACGCTGCACGGAGTGATGTATGTGCTCTCTGGGGCACTTAAGTTTGCTGTATCGATATCGATAATAAGTAGTGATCTGCAGTGATTCAAAAAGCTATCTTGAATCCATCCCCTCCTTCTCGTCTTGTGACCCGGTGACAATGACCATCCAACACCAAATCCATGATCTATTGGTCCGTCGCTATATTTTGGTCTTTTTTGGGGCCCCTGGGCACGTGGGAATAAGAGGAAATTAAATAGTTGACAAGGCAGCAAAGTCCGCCAAGAAGAAAAGAGAGTTAGACATCTTTACAGTCCCAACGGCAGATACTAAGCTCTTTATCAAACACTCTATCCTCAGTGAAAGGCAAACAGAGCGGCAGAACTCAGATTTTAAGGTCACGAAGATCAAGGGTTCCATCATTCTTGGTCTTCCTCATCTCGTGATGCTCGGCGCGAGATCATTTTAACACGCATTCTGATCGGTCACTGCCATTTCTCCCACGGATATCTCCTCCAGGGGGACCCATTCCCATATGCGAATACTGCAAAATAGATCTCACCGTGGAGCATGTTCTCTTGCAAGATGAGAGAGAGCCGCCGAAGACATTATCTCCCTAGCGAAGATTCTTAGAAATGACGAATCTTCTTTCTGCCAGTTTTTTAGTTTTTTACGAGAGACTAACTTCTACAACCTTATCTGAGAGAAGATGATAATGCCAATTATTGTCTTTTAGTCCGAGATTTTAAAGTAACTATCTGGCTCTTTTCTGCCAAACCCTTTTACCTTCCTTTTCAGTTTTCATTTGCTTTCCATTTAAAAATTTTAATTTTCTTTTTTTTTAGCTTGGCACTGCACTATTGTGTACTGCTCTAAAAATATTGACATGGGCGCTAATGACCTTAGCTGTTGAAGCGCCCTTAAACTCAATCAATTAATCAATCAAGCCCAAGTTTGAAAGGAGCTGTGCAGAGTACGTGAGAAGCAGGTAGCTGTAACTGTGAAGGCATTCTCGTTTTTTGTTTTGAACGAAGTGCTTATTGTTGTTGTTGTTGTTATTGTTGTTATTGTTATTATTATTATTATTGTTATTATTATTAGAAAATTAGTGATAATATTGACATAAATCATGTCACATCAAAAAAAGTGGTCCTACATCAATAAGCTCCTTTTCATATTGTAATGGATAAGGATTTCGCTTCAAGACTTGGATATATTTTTGATATCATTTCTCTAGGCGAAGCCCATTTGTAGCGTACTGTACTTTGTTGCGTATACCACGTACCAAGGATTTGAAATTGTTACTACTGAAAAACATCCTCGTCCAAATGTAAATCATGAGAAAGTTGCTGACGTAAAATGTTTATACTGATTTCTAATCAAAGAGGATGTAAACTTCAAGTTCTTACAAGAAGATTTAAAAAAATGAGACGTTTTATTTCATATTCTTCTACTTATTATTTCCCTACTCAAGGAAATTTTCTTTGTTTCAATCTAAAAGTTTAAGTTTGTTGCTCGGAATGGCATAATATATTTCTAAAAGCTACTACTCACTTTGTATTGAGATATTTATTCCATGTATTTGACGTTTTATTCCATTTTATTACCTTAAATTTGTTCTGCGTGAAACGGGCACAAAACCTCGTGCATTATAATTATTGTTTTCAAACAAGTAAAGAATTGGACCTTTCACTTTAGTGCGTATAAGGTGTCTTCAATAGCTACCTTTTATATTTCAGTTATTAATATCTCGTTATCAAAAGGTATAAACTTTATATACTTAAACGAAGCTTTCAACACAGCTTTTTTACATACGCTATTATGGTATTATATTATGCATATTAACGTCGACCCCCTCAATTGAAGAATTCCAGGAATTTTGTTAATTTAGGTAAGGCTGTGTGGTCAGCCTTCATTGTTACGTCCCTGTATACCGTGGTTACAACATACGTCAAAAATGAATTTTAGTCGATTAAATAGATTAAAGGAATAGTTCACAAAAACGTGATTCTATAATGAATATCTAGTGTGCAAGTGATGTTTGCCTCACTCGACAGTTTCACCGAAACGCAAAGAAACGTCGCTATGCCCAGCTCCTTTGGCAGACGCCGCACCATGTGTCTAGTGACGCCGTAACCTGTTTGAATTTAGCGCCTGGATGTATCACAAACTCTGGATCTGCATTCTTTATGAATATCAACATAGAATATGGGGTATTTTTGACATGGGAGCTTCTGGACATCCTGTATATTATGGGTTTATAATAACAACAGTACACACAACTCAATATATGCTATAAGGAGTATACGTCACGATATCTATCTATATATATATCTATATATATATATATATATATATATATATATACACATATTTATATTCACACACATAGAGATAGAGAGAGAGAGGGAGGCTCTGATTTCTCATAATATACTAATATATTACGAGATTAGTGTATTATGAGGTGTGAGAGCCCTCTTTACTTTTAATTGACAACTTTTTCTAAAATTTGTACTATTTTCTCAATATTCATGGCTTATTAGACGAGGGTAGGTTTTATGAACGAGGGTATTTACACTTTTGAAAATATTGTGAACGTGAAGCGCATTTAAAATTACCAACCGCATTGCCAGAGTCTGCTTTTTTCATCACTCAGACCTTTGGCTAAATTGAGCGGAATTTTATACCTCCGAAAGTGGATTTTCCCAGTAGGAATCTGGACACCCTGGACGGAGGCAGCTGCTCCGGAACCGATGGGCTTTCACAGATTACACAACGGACAGCCAACGCAATGATTTCACCGTGCCCGATGACAGAGTTTTTTAAGTTTACTGCAGCACGCTTCAACTAGTGCACTAGTCGCAAAATTCTTCACGGTCTGTCAGCGGCGGATTTCTCAAGAGTTTCAGCTCCCCATGAAATCTCGCACCAAAAACAATCGCGGGATTTTTCGAGCAATCGTGTTACAGAAAATTTGGTAACGGAAAAGCAATTCTCGGATAACACAAGAGATTAGGTCATCATGTAAAAACATGCAAATTCTTTCTTTCATTTCTAAACATTATAACGTATCACAAGATTGCTTCCTCTACTTTAAAAAATACAAATCATTGTTAAGAAAAAGTCATAAGGCAGGCTAAAATCGAATGAAACACGATCAGGATATTTTGAGCTCAAATAAAAAACTAAAAAAAATGTGGATTATAATAAAAGGTACAACTAAATCAACTAGCCACCGTGTAGAGAATTAAATATAACGATATAAATGTGAACGATCCGTCTCTTTAACCAATACTTTTAGAGAATTGCTGCCGATCTCACTAAGGATCAGCCACAAAATTAAACATGAGACATTTCTCCGAAAACTTTAGACACGGTGTTCGATTCCGATGTAACCCCCGACTTCTCCCTATGTAAGTCCGGCACTATTGATAAGCGCAGGAAACGCTTGGATTACAATAGTAATCCACGTGACCACTCGATGGTTCAATTTCTGACCTAAGCCGACAACACGAATATCGCTGTAATCAATGCTCTGAATGATTATGCAATGTACAACAGTGGTGAAAGTTTCACCAGAAGGGGATGTTTAAAGGATATTGCTTTGTCCTTTATGAAACTAGAAATGAAAAAGAAGATCGAGAGAAAATCTGTGCAGACAGCAATAAGAACACGAGGGAGACTTATACTAGAAATCTGAGAAGGGGCCTTTGGTTCAGCGGAGTCACCAAAGGGCACCGTGGGATGTTATCTCTGTGGACGTCAACGAAAAAAGAGCACTCGACAATACTGCGAAAATTGTGTCCAATGGGTGTGCCACATTCAGAAAATCTGTGTGATATTTATCCAAGGTTGACACAAACACATTCAGAATAGAGGCTCCAGACGTTTAAACAATTTTTTCAAACTGCTCTATTTAATAACCGTAATGCAAACTATAATCACTGCACAACACAAGAATTTTCAAAAACAAATATCTACTCGCGTGTAATGTATTATATTTGTTTAAAGGCATAATACATGCATTTTTGTGTAGCATTTCATATAATTTGCAATAAGTCAACGTTCTAATGAATTATTTTGTATTTTGTAACTGTTCAGTGTTTTAGATAACGTTACTTGTCCATATTTGAACTAAGACACGACTTCTTTGTAAAATATTATTAATAAGAATTTTTTAACGGATTACAATTGTAATCCACGCGACCCGTTCCTATTCTGAGCGTGACAACTGGTTAATGCATCCTTATGCACCAGGACTTTATGCAATTTTTCAGCTATTTTCAAAACAGCTAAGATTAAGCCTATCTTCAGAAAATGCAACACAAATGAAATTCAAAATTATCGGCCTATTTCTTTTGTCAGTTTTGTCAAAAATTTTACAGAGACTTTTTACGTTTAAATGGAAATCTTTCTCAGTAAACACGAAGTGCTTTTTGATTGCCAACATGGATTTAAAAAATCAAAATCTACGGAAACAGCCATAATTTCTTTCTTAAAGATGTCTCCACATCATTAGATCGAAATGAAGCACATATTGGATTATTTTTAGATCTTTCAATAGCTTTTGATGTCATTGATCATGACATTTTACTTTCAAAATTACCTTCATATGGAATCCGTGGTATTGCCCTAGATTGGTTATGTTCGTACCTTAAACAACGATCTCAGACGTTGGAAATATCTAACTGGAATGATGGAACACCATGTGCACACACCTTTCCAACTCCTTGCCAATTGCACCTGAAGTTCCTCAGAGATCGATTTTAAGCCCTATTCTCTTCCTACTAAACGTAAACGATATGCCCTCGACTATTCGAAACGGAAGAACAGTTCTCTTTGCGGATGATACAAACATGTTTTGTAATAAATAAACCGTAAATAGTACAATATCAGATGTTTCAAATTGGTTTCGTAATAAAAATTAATAGTAAATTAAAAGAAAACTGTTTTAATGCAGTTTTACATTTCCATACTTCATTGAAAATGAACGGTGTACCATTGACCGATGTTAGGGCATACAAAATTTTAGGCCTCTCAATTCAATTCAAATCTCAAATGGACCGTCCATTTAAAAGAATGACAGAAAATTAAGTTCATTATGCTACGCGTTCAGAATTCTTGCAAATTCAGCCAGCCTTCATACTGCTGGTTGTGTATATTTCGCGAATGTTCATTTCCACCTGAGATAAGGCAAAAAATGGCAACATTTGCAATTTATAAACAATTTCCAACTTTTGCTAATCGAAAGCAGGGAGAGTCTCCCGATGTCCCAGAGCCGAAAACCGCGAATTAATAATTTTGTAATTTTATAAACAAATTATAAATATGCGTTAGAACGCCCGGGAAGTTTCCGCAAATTGTGCCTCAAATGAAGATCTAAAATATCAGTTTGACAGAATTTGCAAATCGATTGGTAAAAGTTAGAACAATTGTTGCTAAATGCTAAATATTTACTGGTCTATTGAGAGTAATTCTGGGTGGAAAACCCCGCTCAGAAATATTGTTTCGTCGTGGCGTACGTGCAGGCAAAATCTCTCCTTCGGCAGGGAAATATGACGATATTTCCGCCTTGTACGTAAACGAACTAGCCCTCTCATCTTGATACAGCGTCCTTTCTACCCCTTGGGTTGTTGCACCAACCAGAAACAACTGCGGTTCTACCTGCTAGCGATTGGTCAAAACCCCCAGCCCTCCCTCTGGCAGCGGGGTGTCCAAGTTTGTCGGCGCGGTTGGGAAAATAGAATTTTGCCGGCCAATTTTGTGCGGGATAGGGTACATGTGTGAAAACAAAATAAAGATATCGTAAAATACACAAATCACGAAGGAGAGAGGGTCCACAAGAAAAAAGGAAAAAGAAACCATGGTAACACTGTGATGAAATCGAAGTAGAGGTTGTTTTCGGTATTTTGATTACTGCTGGGCACATGAAAATGAGTGATCTCAAACTAAGATCAATGTGGGATAAAATGTATGGTCCTCCTTTATTTCGAGCAACGATGAGTCTTGAGCGTTTCAAAGAAATTTTCACCTATGTCAGATTTCACGATAAATGTATCCTCGATGGCACATATTATGGTCGAAGCTCTATGCGGCCACATCTGGCATTTCCACAGCTTCTGTAACCATGGCTGGGCATTTGATCAATCCTATAGTGCAGGCCAAACGGCACCTATCATTGGCTTTGGCTTTCTAGTTTCAGACATTTCCCCATTACTCCCCTCCTAGATTTTCCTTCTAGTTATCTCGAAAGGGCAGTGCAATTTCTGACAAGGGAATGCCGCGATGTGACATGTCGAAACATGACTACAAATTGTTGTCATTGAATGTACATGCCTTTTTGATCTCATCATGTAAAGCTTGGATGCCGATACATATTGCAAGTAAATTAAAAACATCCTGAATTTGCGTATTTGCGCTTTGCTTTCGTCGGTAAAAATGGCCAACCCTGCAAAACCACTCACACCCAGGGGTCTCGCTTGTGATTCAACACCAACGCGACGGTGCACCGCTCACCGCAAGCAGCGGACTCTGCTTCAAAGGTCGTTTCCAGGCAGGGAGGCAGCTGCCCCTCCGAGCAGCTAAAATAATACAACTAATAATACTGATAGTATTATCTATATAGCGTCTAAACTACTAATACTAAATTTCTCCAAATTTTATTTTTATCAGGTATTACTTCTTTTTGTAAGAAATATATTTCGTCGTGATCAACCTTGCCGCAACCGCTCGTCTTCCACCCAATGTGAGCTCCAACCCCTAGAGCCCTTTCCCCACGAATTCGAGAGCTCTTGTTCACGTCTACTGCGAAACAGTTCAGTTGTCTAATCATAAGCGAAGGGTCGGTGCAAACTGGAATATTGCGGTAAAGTTGTGAGTGATTTCTGAATTTCCGAAAGAGAGAATTAATTTATCGACTCAAACATGTATGTTGCTATACACATTGTTAGTGGTCATGAGAATAGCTATTTTAGACGAAAAATAGTTCTAAAGTCATTTATATTTCTTCTAGCTGCTATGTGGAACCCTGTTAATGTTTTTCGGCTTTAAATTAGCTTATAGCGCCGTGTTCCGCCTTCTCCTGATGACACTGTGAAAGATCTTGTTATGTGCGATGTGATAATTAGGTTCTTTGACGCTCATGGTAATCATGGAGACATTAATTTGAAAATGTATGAAACTCTGGATATTCTGGAGAGTGAGACTGAAGAATGTGCAGAAGAAGAGTCAACTGGTCATTATGAAACACGAGTCTGAGTGCAGTGATTCGGATTACAAGCCAAGTCCTAAAAAATGTCCAATAGTAATGTTCCCCTCTGTGACAGAGAAAGGCTGTGCAATATTGGCTGAATGCTGAGGGCAAAAACGTTTGAGTTGTGCAAACTGTGCAAAAGAAATTCCGTTTCGTGAAATCGGAACGTGAATTATATAGGTGGTAAAAACTTAAGACCGCAGGCCACCAGAACTTACTTCGCCATTATTCCAGAAAGACAATGAATGATCTTCTTCTTAAACAATTTAATGAAGCTTGTGAGAAGAAATGTAGTATCAGTGATAGTGACTTGCAAGAATAGGCACTGCAAATTGCCGATGAAAATAAAATAAACGATTTTAAAGCTTGCTCAACCTGGATAAGTCGTTTCAAAGCATCAAATAAAATTACTAGTCGGAATATTACAAAGTTTGTATCCTAAAGCAGAGCAGAAAGAAATGAATGACACTATGAGTTTTTAGCCAATGTAAAGGAGAAACTATTTTCTTTTCCTGAAACGTGAGTAAACAATACAGATCAGTCTGCTTTTGAGAAGGAAATGTGTGCGAAACGCACATTGTCCCATAGAGGGGAAGCACACGCAATCAATGGCACAGTCAATTAGCTCTCTTTCTCATTCCTGTACAATCATATCTGTGATAAATATGAATGGATATATTTTCCCATCTATTTACATTTGTTTACAAGAACAACATAGACACTTAGGGCCTCATGTAAAAAGAACATTGTTTAACTGGTTAAGTGGTAAGTTGTAGTTGACATTTACATAATTGAAATGATTGAAGGCGTTGTCATTGTCAACAATACTATTTATTTCATTTCATTTTATTTCAATAAGAGCAGCTTTCGATGGCTTAGCCATCATCATCATCATCATCATCGGTTATCTGATACAAGACAAATATAAAATTAGAAATAACATAGTTACATAATTTAAAAAACATCTTAAGAAATGAAAGGAGAAGAATTAAAGAAAAGAAGAGAATGAAAGAAAGAAGGGGGCGGAGAGGGGCCGACAAAAAATTTCTGCTTTCAACACTCCATTAATTGTTCTCATTTTTGTGATAATTGCCTGAAATAAAACCATTTTGCACATTTTTTTTGTTTCATGTACTAATTGTAAATCATAGCAAAGAAAATTTAAAAGCTGTACAGTTTGTTTCTTGTGAAATAAACTGTTTTTGAATTGCACTCAAGTGCAACATTTACATTATTTTTGACAATATTCTCTTGTTATAGGAAGTTTATGAGTAAAACAGTATTAAATTCAATAAATACTATCTCAATTTATTTACAGGCATAAAGAATATTTTAAAGCACAACATTGATTAGGTTTCAATTCAAAATATGAATTAATTTAATCTGTATAAAATTAACTTAGAAATTTATATAATTCTTCTATCAATAGTAATTGTATTGTAGTTTTTTGTATAAGTTCTATTATCCGAAACAAGTCATTATTTGTAGTACTTGCAAAATAGCTTGTTATATTTTGTATTTTTCTCGAAGATAAGATACAACAGTTCACGATGCCAATCAACAATTAAATGATGAATGTCCAATTTTCGTGATATAATTAAAACCCTTTGTGATCATTTCATGTGCTTTAGATATCTACAGTCACTGACATCTTAGAAAATGAAAATCATTTTTTTCCCGTGAAACAACAATATTTCATTCCCGTGAAAGATAAACTACTTAAAACATTGTAAGGGAAGAAATTAAAGAATAGAATTTTTTCGCAAACACAGAACCAAAATGAGGTCATGACGTGTGAATTTGATTTACACAACAACTCCTACATCTCTTCTTTATATAATTACAATTAAATATGAAGTAAAGCCGTATTCATATGATTTACATTATCAATATTAAATAATTATGCATTTTGACGATGTTCATGGTAACGAAAAAAGTAACAAACTATCATTGAGAAATGTTACGGAAATAAAATATCTCAAATAAATTGGACGTATACAATAAGAAAAGCATGAGTGTCCTGGGAATGGCTTGCTCCCAGCGAATGTCCTTGACCTTAAAGAAACAACCCTCTGCAACTCCAGCCTCGGAGTTTGTTACGCGTCAAGGGATTGAAATATAAGCAGGGTTTAACAAAAACAATGTTTTCGTTTATCAATTAAAGATAATTTGCGCCTGTCTCAAGAAAAAATCATTGCAGTATCCTAATTGTTAATATTGTTTGTACAATATGTAGAATTCTTGAAATTTTATAGTGACAATCTGTGTACCAGAACTAGGGAACAATATCACGTGAAATATCATTGCAAAAATATAACTGTCATTATTTACCATACATTTATCAAAAGTTGACAATTTTCTATTATGCTATTGAAGAGATTAGCGCTATCCCTTCCCAGTGATATTAATTGCAAAATTGTAGTAATTAATATTGTTAATAAACAATTCAAACAATATAAACAGCAGTTAGATCACGGGGTTCCTAGCTGGTCACTCAACCAGGAACCCGCGTGTCTCGAATTCGCTTAACCTTCGTGACTTCACGGAACGTAGTAAACGAATTCGGGTAGCGCCGCTGGTTTTAGATCAACATGCAAAACATCAGTGTCAAGGACGTCACAAATGAAAAATTCCGAAAATTCGAATTTTTATTATTACTCATTATTTTCTCGAAATACGATTTCTTATCTTCTTAAATTATCTAAATGTGCAATCTCCTCAAGTCTTCAGTCTCTTGGCCAAGTGCAATATTATTGTTAAAAGTGACTGAAAAGATGTGACGGATGAATAGATTGATGACAAAATGATTTTAAAAATATGTCAATCACAAATAAACGGAATTTACTTTTAAAACGACAATTTTTCAAATAAATCATCAGGTAATAAATCCCTGGTTGGTGAAGGTATAAAATCCGCAATGGAAAATAGTTGTTGAACGGACGGTCGGGAACATAAACTAGTGTTATTAGGAATAACCGCTTTTTTAATGTCGGATAATTGTTCAGCATTTCAAATGATTTAGATTTATCATTTAAAAATGAAGAGAATTCAAGTTAAACAGTTGAAAATAGCATTTATTTACGTTTCAGTGAGACCCATCCACAGGCAGGAATCAAACAAGAAAAAACTCTCCTCGTAGTCATCTTGATCTGTATTGAAAGTATTTTTAGTACTTCTTTCTTTAAATACGTCTACTTTGTGTATATAAATATATCGCTACAGTACATATCCAAAAAAACAAAAAAATAAGTTATTACAAAATTACAGTTATATTTTCGACCCATCAATAACATATGTGGGTCGCTTTAGTGGGGAGATCTTTCGCTTTAGCTGGGATAACATAATTCACCAGGCAGTGTACGATATTTTACCGACGAATGACAGAAAATCTAATTACAATTGCCAGTAGGACTCATTATGCAGTATTCCAAAGGCAAAGCTTTTTAAAACTCCTGTCATTTGTTCATCATTTCTATCTCATGGTATGCAACATGTTTCCTAAGTTAATGTTCAAATATTTAGTATCACTTCCGTAACCCTAAGACTGAAGTAAAAGAAATGCTATTGTGACCCTGAAGATTTGGTCACGAAGCCAACAGCGATAAGGCACATTTCGCCTTCTTCCCGGCCTTCAACGCCTACTTGCGTATTAAATGTCGCCGAAGAGTGCGACCAAATGTGAATGATGAATTTGAGGCCGTTGTCTTGTTATTTAGATTTGCTTTGCAAAATCATCTCTGCGAGAGATATACTACATCGAACGCAAACTATCAGTCCTACGCAGTCTCGTGCCAAAAACCTATTCCTTTCACCTTCCTTACGTTCTCCAACCCCCACCCGTATTTCGAACCCTGTTGCCTACTCCCGTTTCTCCCTATTCCTCTGAACCTACTCCCGTTTCTCCCGTTCCCACTACCAATTCGTCTTCATCCGATGCCCCATCTTCCTCACAACCTGTCACAGCCGGGACACACTACAACCTTCGACCACGCACTCGAGTTAAAAGTGGAGTAAATATATAGCAACTACAATCAGATGCAGCAGAAAAACATTCGTGTAGGTACTTGCAAAAAATAAACATTCTCCACCATAATGTTCAATCCATTTCAAATAAAACTGAGTTTATCGAGGCAGCTCTACAGATCGATCTAAATCAAACGGACGTTCTTTGCTTTACAGATCATTGGTTATCTCCTAATGAACTTAACATTTTCCAAATTCCAAACTTTTACCTCGCAGGCTTTTATTGCAGAGAGAGAGAATCCCATAAAAGTCCTACGTATGGGGGTTCCTGTATTTATTTTAGAAATAATATTGATTCCATCCCCTTGGCGGAATTAAATGTGTATTCCATTGAAAATATTTTCAAAATTTCTGTTGTACATCTTACTTCACTATAAGTGATAATGCTTTGCATTTACAGACCTCCAACAAAGAGAACTGCAGATTATATTTGTTCTTAACTTTGTTAAGTGTGCGTAACTTTGTTAACTTTGTGAAGTTTCTGGCTTTGTTAAGTGGTCCTGGAGATAACACTTAACAAAGTCAGAAATCGCACTTTTGAATCCATTGTTGTATGCGGAGATTTTAACATTGATTTTCTGGTCGAATCTTGCGAGAAAGAAAAGTTTCTCAATTTAATTGATTCCTTCAATTTTGACATTACAATTAATGTACCTACACGGATCACACAACATTCGATGAAGGCAATTTATCAAATTATAATTAAAAAAACTACTACTCGATATAAATTTGAAACAAAAGATTTAGGATACAGTGACCACGATGCACTAATTCTTACCATTATCATTTACCATGCAATTACTGACACAATAAATACATCATTACCATGCGATCCATGCAATAAATAATACACGTGTGACTAGATTGCTTACTAAAAGTAAAACTAAATAATTCACGGAAAAGCAATTCTTGGATAACACAAGGGATTAGGACATCTTGTAAATACAAGCGAATTCTTTCTTTCATTTCTAAACGTCATGACGTATCTCAAGATTTTCTTATCTACTTTAAAAAATACAAAACATTGTTACGAAAAGTCATAAGGCACTAAAATCATGAAAAACGATTAGGATATTTTGAACTCAAATAATAAAACAAAAGAAATGTAGAATATAATAAAAAATACTACCAAATCAACTAGAAAACCCGTAGAGAATGTTGTTTTAAAATATAACGATATAAATGTGAACGATCCGGCAACAGTGGCTAATCTCTTTAACCAATACTATTCGAGAATTGCTGCCGATCTCACTAAGGGTCTTCGGGCACAAAATTCAAAAACCGACAGTTCACCCAAAATTTTAGACACAATGTTCGTTTCCGAAACTTCTTCCTATGAAATTCTCAAAATAATCGGTAAACTAAAAAATAAATATTCGTCCGGTTTAGATGAATTCCCGGATTCTTTGTTAAAGACTTGTGCGTATGCCATTATACACCCATTAACTCACATATTTAATGCATATTTATGCACTGGAACGTTTTCAGATATTTTCAAAACAGCTAAAATTAAGCCGCTTTTCAAAAAAGGCAACAAATATGAAATTCAAAATTATCGGCCCATTTCTCTTCTATCTGTTTTTTCAAAAATATTAGAGAGACTTTTTTACGTACGAATGGAAACCTTCCTCACTAAACACGACGCCCTTTCAGATTGCCAACATGGATTTAGAACATCAAAATCAACGAAACAGCTATATTTTTTTTCTTAAAGATGTCGCCTCATTATTGGATCAAAAAGAGGCACCTATTGGATTATTTTTAGATCTCTCAAAAGCTTTTGACGTCATTGCTCAACACATTTTACATTCCAAATTACCTTAATATGGAATTCGTGGTATTGCTCTAAATTGGTTATGTCCGTACCTTAAACAACGATCTCAGAGAGTTGAAATACTTTACTGGAATGATGGAACATTACGTACGCACCTTTCCGACACTTTGCCCGTTGCATGTGGAGTTCCTCAAGGATCGATTTTAGGCCCTATTCTGTTCCTACTTTACGTAAACGATATGCCCTCGACGATTCGAAACGGAAGAACGGTTCTCTTTGCGGATGATACAAACATCCATTGCAATAAAGAAACAGTAAATAGTACAATATCAGATGTTTCAAATTGGTTCCGAAAGAACAAATTAATAGTAAACGAAAAGAAAACTGTTTTAATGCAGTTTTCCGTTTCAAATAAACAATTCTGTGCCCCATTGAAAATGAACGGTGTACCATTGACTGATGTTAAGGAAACAAAATTTTTAGGTCTCTCAATTCAGTCAAACCTTAAATGGAACGTCCATTTAAATGAATTGAACACAAAATTAAGTTCATTATGGTACGCGTTCAGAATTCTTGCAAATTCAGTCAGCTTTCATACTGCTCGTTGTGTATACTTCGCGAATGTTCATTCCCGCCTGAGATATGGCATAATATTCTGGGGAAATACATCTTATAGCTCCCAGACTTTTAGATTACAAAAACGAATTGTACGAATAATAACCAAATCCCACCCACGTGATTCATGTAAGCCTCTCTTCATTAATCTAGGAATTCTTTATTTACGAATCAGTGGTTTTTGTAAAAACTGACTTGCTCAAGGGCGGGAATATTTTTTCAGAAAATGCAGAAGTCTATTACTATAACACTCGACGTAGAAATCATATTCATCAGGTGACAGTTCAACAGCTCATTACAAAAAATTCACATACAATACATGTACATTATTTTACAACACTTTGCCAGATGACATTAAACGATTAAATTCAATAGAAAAGTTTAAATCCCAAGTGAAATCGTTTCTGCTGCATAACTGTTTCTATACAATTAGAGACTATACTGAGCATCACAAGAAAAGTAACATTAATTTTAACAATGATACATAATGCATTATTTACCATTTGGACTGTATAAATGAGTATAAACAACCTGTAACAACTATTGTACTACAGCTTCCGGGTCAATGACCCCCATCTCGATCAGGTTTTTCGTCCATTTTCCCTGATCCATTGAGCAAATGCTGAGATGGCCCCTTGTTTTGCTTCTGGACATAAATGTAACTTCATTTTCTGTGCACATCTTCTAGAATTCAGTGGGAAATACTATTATTCAAATTATCGTTTCCATGTTGTCGCGGCAGGAAGTAATAAGAGCCAAAATTTATTGCTTATTTATCCTTGAAAATATATTTTATTACATGTTTTTTTGTTTTTTCTCCCTTCCAAAATTCAAAATTTATTGCTTATTTATCCTTGAAAATAGATTTTATTACATGGGAGTTTTTTTTTTCGGGGACGAGGCAATACTAAAGCGTTTCCGGTCGAATTGTGTCAGACTCTCATTGGCCATATGAGAGCTATTGTCATTTTCTAGCTCTTTGACTGTCCACCCTTTCTTGTGACAGCTTTTGTTATATTAGAGGCCATGGAGTTGATGTTTGTATAAAAAAACATTTTTTGTCCGAACCATTTCTCTCACAAAAGAGAAGTCAAGGGGTTGGCGTTTGTTTAAAAAAAAATTGTTGCTAAAGAGATTCTTTCTGTCGCTAGCACCAGCTTTCTCGCACTGGAAAGAGGCTCTTCCTCTATCGTTGTTCGACCGTCCACCCTTGCCATGACCTTTCTCTTCAGGTTCATTTTTATTACAGGCTATATGCACCGTGCTGTTACAGCACATCTCATTTTCGTTAAAACATTGATTTTTCTAAAATTTCGGAAATTCAACATTTTTCCAACTACAATTACGGACATAGAGATTTTTCCCTTAATGAAATATGTTCTTTAAAGATATCTTTTGAAATAAAGTCGTGTACAATATTCCGAAAATTAGAGTACTTTTTGCGTAATTTTATGTGAAAGTACGGGCGAGAGAGTGCGTGCTGTTTTAGCTTCACTGGTTTTCTTATTTATCGAAATCAAAAATATGTGAAACTGTTAGTTGATATAAACACGTTCAGGAAAATCCCATATCTCATTGCATTCTTTTTAAAACTTCTTAATCCTGAACAGTCGTTTACCGGACATTGTTTCCGAAGATCATCGGCATCATTAATTGCATACTCAGGAGCAGACCTTTCGACTGAAGACACGGAGGCTGGCACCCAAACTGTCGCGGAAGGTAACACAGACAATTAGGTAGAAAGAAAGTACCGAAATAATTTTGGATGAGATTAATAATCGTGGAGTTTCCAATGTAAATAACAAAGAAATTCATTATCTTAACAAAACTTCCCATTTTACTTCAGCTGGTGTTAATGTAAAATATTGTTCAAGTGTTGTAGTTATATTTATAATACGTGATTTTTGTTAAATAGAAATATTGTACAAATTTCACATTTAATATTCATAAGTAGTTTGTTTCAAATGAATTTAATAATAAATACGTTTATCTTCAAACAACGCTTTTCTTGTGTTCACGATAAAGTGTTCATTTACTCGTCATATTATGAATCCTATACGAGCACTAGTTGTATTAAGAAGCTCCTTATATCATGCACTTGACATGTATGAACAGTATCTTACTTTGAATATTCAAATAAGGAAAATCAATAGTATTGTTTTGCTAGCAACTACATTTTTTGTTTAATACAAAACTCCTAGTTTACTTCAATTACAAAAGAAAGAAAAACACATGTAAATTGTTACATTTAAAACAGTTGCGTAAGTTTTGGAATTCAGACTTTTTTCGTGGAATAGTAAAACAAAAACTGGGTTTATATTTTTTTCCGAAAACGTAAAAGAGTTCTAGCTAATGTGGAGATTTTCAAACTGAATTGAAAAACTTAATTCGTGAAAGCATTCTGGTTGTATTTTTTACCTGGTTTCACAAATATCACGCCAGTTGGGTGCTCAGTTGACAAGTGTCTCAGAACTGCAATGCTCTTATGTTGCAATGCTGTTATGTTGCAATGTCTCAGTGTGTACTATGAAATTATTTTGAATATCAGCCCACCAACTTTTAAAATGTGCGTATTTCACAACAACTAATATATTAGTTTAACAACTATTTCTTAAATAATTCAGTGTCCTAACTACAAAGTGGAGCGAAATTTCGCAATGATCAGATAAAACTCACTATTATGGTAACATTCCGTTACTTAAAACAATAAATTTTTTAATGTTAAATTAGTAACATTAAATGCAATAGTATGACGCAATTACATTTGCATTGAGGCAAGCTAAAATGCAAATTACTAGTGTTGTCACAACTACTACATTTCAACGTAGTAGTTGTGAAAACGCTGGTTTCCAATCTTGAGCCCTTTTCACAGCGCGCACGTCTCTTCCCTAATTATTCTTCGTCTATGATCACATAACTGAACCGTCTATAATATTCCTTGTAAGGTAACCGTCTATAATAATCCATGTTATTCTTTCGAGATGTTCATCGTTTAGAATGTATTTTAACGTTGTGTAAATGAAGAATTATTTACCTTCGCGTCATACTTGCGCAAAACGAAAAGACAATAATATATAATAAAAGACAATACAATGAATAGCATTAGCGCCCCAACTTGCAGCAGAAATGATGGAGAGAGCCAACCGAACGTGGTTTGGCTGCTCGAGGGTCGTGAAGGCCGGGGAGAGATCGCCCCCAGGCGGTTGCCGCCTCTTGCCAACGTCCGCTTCCTTCGCAACTTTTATTGATAGTCGCTCAACCCGACGACAGCCGACGCCGGGATATTGGAATCGTGACCTTTGGGCAAACGACTCGCAGTTGCTACTAGTGTCATGAATCATCTCCCGTTGGTGGCAAATTCACTTTTTGCCGCCAAGTCTCTAATAATCGTTCCATCCCACCTCACCCTGAGCACCTTCCCATTCACACCCTCTGGAACTTAAACCTCAAAACCGCTCCGATCCTCTGGTCATCATGACTTCTCTTCTTCCATCGCTTCTCAAAACTGGTGGTGCTACAAAAACACACTTTCTCTCGTTCTTTCTAAATTTACATTTTTCGAAAATTCAGATAATTCAACAATGAGACCTGCGCCATTCTTCTACGCGTTTTTTGTTCTATCCGTGGATATAAATAAACAATTAGCAGCGGTTATTAAGAAATTTGTTTAAAAAGAAATTGCATTAATCTAGAGCAAAAATCCCGGGAAAACTACTCGTTATTTCCAAAAAGTGTTCATGGTCTTTTTTAAAGATGCTAGTCCGATTTTTGGCAAACTCTGTATTTTTGAAAACTACAAAAAGTTAACATTTCAAAACTACAAAATCGATTATAGAAATTTTCGCCTTTTGCAATGTTCGTTCCAGAAAATCAACTCTTTAAAGAAGGTCATGTATATTTTTTTAAACTAGTAGTTTTATCGTAATTTGGGGTTGAAATTTTGGCAATTTATATAAAAAACATTCTGTCAGAAACCTCTCAAAATTCTTTCTTAACATGTTTTCTACGGATAGAAAAAGGGACGCATAAAAGATTTGGTCGCATATTTATTTAACTCTATACTATTGAAAATTGCAAATTTACAAACTTAGCGAGAAAGTATGTTTTGTTGTAGTACCATTGGTTTATAACAAAGATATTGGGAAGATTTTAGGTCAGTTTTGTGTG
This sequence comes from Teleogryllus oceanicus, assembly GCA_964035755.1. Taxonomy (NCBI): domain Eukaryota; kingdom Metazoa; phylum Arthropoda; class Insecta; order Orthoptera; family Gryllidae; genus Teleogryllus; species Teleogryllus oceanicus. Next base: position 159,503,247 of record CAXIVR010000001.1, read on the forward strand.
CTTTATTGGAATTTTTGGTGGTTAGCGTCGGTGGTAGGTTTTTCTGAAGGCAATTAACTGAGTAGTTATACAGTTCCGTCCACGCCTCAAAGCCCTCCGCCGTGGGTGGTCATTTCCTCCTTCGGAGGCTGGCCGCACCCACCGTGGGCACCCGGCGCTCCCACCGCTGGCCACCCTCACCGCCGCACAGTGGTTGATTTCCAGAATCTAGCGGTATTTAAATCGAAAATGCATATGCTCAAAACGAATGAAAGTCCACATGAATGGGTTCCTTATAGTCTTGCCTAAACTGTAATAACCACCATAAGTGCAACATTAATTTCTCAGAAGAAAGGGGGGCCTGTTTGGTGAGCGCTTCCGAGCCCCGCACGCAGGCGTGCCTCAGTCCTGCTTTGACGCGCTTAGTGTTACTGCCTACTGACGTCGCGTTCTTAAGGAAACTTTGAATGTTGAATATGAGCGAGAATCTGGTAGGTATGTTCTTTAAAACGCACTAATTTTTACTAGAAAATTTTACATTTTTGGTAGTATTTTTATGCAAAGGTTTCACCATGTTTTTGAAACTGGTTTCTTAAGTAATCAGAAATTTAAACAGAGATATTTTGAGTTGCCAGCAATTGCCAAGAATGTTCTTTGCATTAAAGTATTCCCTGAACCTTGTGCAACAAAATGGTGAAAAACATTTCTGCCCGAATTTGCCCCATTTCGAAAAAATCGATTTTTTTCAGATGCTTGTACAGCCACTCGACGGGAGCTTTTCGAACTCTTGCGTCAGGGTGAACTCTCTCGTGCAACAGATTTACGGAATAGGAAATGCTAATGGAGTATGTTTCCATAAAGTTCTTGGAAGTATTCCAGATGCAGTATTAAGTGAAAAGATACGGAGATTCACCAGCCACATTACTGAAAAATGGAAGGTTTGCAATAGAATGGTAGACAGGTTTGCGGCAAAGAACTCAGCGTGGGTGGACGAAGCAATAGTGTGTGCCAAGGAAGAAGAGCAGGAAACGACAAAAGGTAGGCCTGAAAAAGAATTTGCTTCGTGTTCGAAGAGAACTAAAAGGCGAAAAGTACAACCACTCGTTGTGGAACATTGTGCAGAAGAATTAGCCGTGGCAGCTCAAGTTAGTTTTATGTCACAAGGCAGTAAGGATGGAGCGGAATTGATCAAAGGAGCTGTAGATAGTACTCCTGGAAGTGGCACCACGAATGATGGGAACACTGCTCGGCGATTTTTCCAAAATCCGGAGCAGTCTTCTAACATCACTGGGATTGATGAAAGCCTCATTCGCCGCTTCTCCGTTGTTTTACAAGCATTGAGGAGTGGGTATGATGTGAATTCAGAGGCTTTCAGAAAATACTCAACTGAAACAGCAGAATTGTCCATCAACATATACGGATGGTATTTCATGCCTGAAACAGAGCATAAAATATTAAGTCATGGCGCTGATGTCATTAATGAAATGATTGTCCCAATTGGACAACTGTCTGAAGACGCGCAGGAAGCCCGGCACAAAGAGTTCAAGTCATGCCGAGAAAGAAATACTCGAAAATCATCAAGGATACGTGGCAATGAAGATCTGCTTCATTTCCTATTGATTTCTTCCGACCCAGTTATTACAAGTATCCGGCCACTACCAACTAAGACAACTGAACAGCTACCGAAGGAAGTTCTGGAGTTGTTACATGTTCCTAGAGCTGGTGTTCCTCGTGAAGGCGGAAGAGCAGATTCAGAGAGCGACTAATGCCAACTATTGTAAGTTCTTAATTTTGTTATAATTATTTTAATTGCTCAATTAAGTATGAGTACTAATCACTATATTACATTTTAAGTTAGTGTCTCATGAACGTTTAGTAGGCAATTACATGCACAACTTTTTAAGTAGTTTCCACATTGATAATTTAGTAAACCTTATCAAGCCTCTAAAAAATGAATTTGTTATTATACTATTTCACTACATTATAATATAATAGAAAACAGCACAAGGAATAATTCTGACCATTTTCAACACCGTCGGCTTTACCGTTCACTTGGAAATATTTTAATACCGCTAAATCAAGGAAATCAACCACTGTGCGCCGCCTCCCCCCCCGGCCGCCGCCAACGCATCCCCCCAAGGGCCGGTAGCCTCTACCCCAAAACGGCACTCTCACCGACACGGTCACCGTCTCTGCCACGACAGACTCTCTCCCCGACGCACAATGCAAGCCCAGCCCGACCCGGCGCCATCTTGTGGTTCTCTCGAGTGTTGGACTGCCTTCATCATGGGCTGCAGTCGGTATACATAGTTGCTCCTCGAACAACAATTCTGCCTTCGGCAAGTCGACTACGTCGTACGCAGACGGACTTTCAGTCCGTACGTGAGTTCCGGCTGACCAACGCGAGCCAGATTCCGTGCTGTGCTCCCATTGAGGCGCTACATCCGCGACCTACCGTCGACGGACCTTGTGAGAGCACGCATTCATTCGCGTCCCGGCAGTGCAACGCCTCAGGTACACCGCCTCACATCTCCGGAAACACATGCACTGTTGCCCTTCAAACTGTGATCTGTGAAGGTACGTGTAAGAACAATCCAGTGACTGTGGTTCTGAAGAAAGGTCGCTTGACGAACAACGCCTTCCGTAACTGGTGCATTTCATGAACCATACGTAAAAACCACGTCAATAGCACCAATTAATTCTGCCCTCAGTATATAATGGGTACTCATTACAATGTGTGTAATTTTTGTGACTATATTAATAATAAATAGTATCATCATCATCATAATCTCTTCAGGCTTTAGAAGAGACTCCTGTTCCGTCTTCAGCATGCCACCTCAATCTTCTGTATCTGTCGTGATATATTTGTTTTGGGATGCGGCCACTATTCATTCTGAGTAAATGTTGTGACCATGGGTCCTGTAATCTTATACTTTATTTATTAATGGGAGTACTTTTAATTCTCTGATTACCTCACTTTTTATTTTGTCCAATAAAGTGCAGCCTTTTACTTGTCTCAAGAACCTCATCTCAGACGTCGTCTGAATTCTGGTAAAATCTTTCTTTTTCGTGGTCCATGTCTCGCACCCATGAACAAGTATAGGAATAGCCATTGTTTTTTAAAATCAAAGTTGTGTTTCCTTTCTTGTTTTCTTTCTCAGATATTTTATTATTGTACCGCAGATGTTTCGGAATTTGTGGGTTTTTATTGAAATGTCTTTATTGAATTCAAAAGTAATATCACATCCCAAATATCTAAAATGGCTATCTTGTTCTATTATTTTATTATTTATTAATATTTTACTTCGTATAGGGTTGCCTCTAAACGCCATTACTTTAGTTTTCTGAGTTGAGATTCTCAAGTTATATCGTTCACATATGGTATTCAATTTATAGAGAGCTCTCTGTTACTGATCCTCACTTTCATCGATAATTATCTGATCATCTGTAAATAAAAGTGTATTTAGAGTGGTTTCGGAGTTTCTTTCGATGCCATCAGTAATACAGTTTCTATTATCTCAGAATGTCGTCTATATAAATATTAAATAAGCTTGGTGATAGGCTACAACCTTGTCTAACACCTCAATTAATTTTAAATTCCTCGGATATATTTCCATTTAAATCCAACATATTTATAGTTCTGTGTTATAGGAAAATTTGATTACTTCAATTAAATGTTGTGGAATGCCTCTTTCATTCATTATCTTCCATATCGTATATCCATGCAGCATGTCAAATGCTTTCTCATAATCTATGGACGCGATATGTGTTTCCTAATTAAATTCCACCCTCTTCTGAATAAGCAAGTTAATGGAGAATACATCTATACACGATCTTCCTTGTCTGAATCCACTTTGTTCTTCTAACAATATATTGTCTAGATGAGTTGTAAATATGCTGTTAATAATTTTAGTGCAGTTTTATTCTGCAGTATCCTTTAGTATTGTGACATATGAAGGACATCTATTTAGGCAAATAAACTCAAATTATTGTAGATATTGCAAAAGACGTGCGTTTCAATGATGTAGATGACACCGTAGCAACGCGAGTTCGTCCTGAAACAGGTGCGGGGGCACCTTAGTAACTGTGAGAGCTGGGAGGTAAATACACAAGAGGCACCGTAGCAACCCGAAACAACGAGTTCGTTTAGAAGCAGGTGCAGGGTGCACCGTAGTGATCACGAAATTGTTATTGGTTCTCAAATAGGATTATATGGGTGACGTCAGGAGATGTATCGTGGATTTTGTCAAAACAAAAGAGAAAAAACACGAGCTTTGAAGAGTTGACCAGATTGAGCATTAGGGCATTCCGTCTCGTGCTGTGGTGGTGAGAGGATCGCTTGCGCGTTTTATTAAGTTCGAGTGATATTTGTGGAACTTAGAAAACTTCTTGAGGTTAATTATCAAATCGGGACTTGTAATAATTCGTGAAAGTGAACATTGAACTTGAACCTAGAATATTTCCACATTAGAGGTGCAACTGGAAATTGTAAAATTTACGTGTTGTATCATTGCAAACTCGGACTTGTAATATTTTCATGAGTGAACTGGAAAGTGAACTTTTTCGCGGTGGAGTTACAAGACGGCTTAGAAATTTTACCAGTGAATTGTGAATTGCCAGATTAGGTGATAGAAAACAATATTAGAGGGATATTATTCCGACTTGGAAAAAGTAACCATGTTGAAATAGGTGCTCACCTGAGGCGCAAAACAAAGAGTATAGGCAGTGCTTGTGAAGTGGTTGGAGGAAGTTTCGACTTGGTCGCTGATCATCGTAGACTTCAACAGAAGGAAAATTGCTCTAGAGAGAGTAGAGGCGTAATGACATAGAGCGACGTGCGCGCGAAGAGGCAAGAGAGGATAAAAGGTTCTAAACACTGTTATTGCAATAACGAGAAAAATGGTCATGACCTAACGATAAATTGTAATAATCAATGATAGTTTGATAATTTTTGCATTCATAATAAATTATAAATCATATTTTGAAAGAAAGCTGATTCTCATTTTCCATTACATGCAATACTAGAGTAGACATTTCAGAATTATTTTCAGATTCCTCGCCACTCCGTATGGATGACAGATTGAGTAATTGGTTGCGGAGTAAGCAGCAACAATTATTTCATAAGAACCCGTCGACCGAGCTAGCGGAATTTACATTTATAAGTAATATATCTGAAAGCCTGTAATTGATAATCAGGAATTCCAGTGTAACCCTTTCCTGGCGCCCAAATTATTCATAAATTCGGAAATTGGTTACGAGTAACATCTTTTAAATCTGATCTTCAGGTTAATTTAAAAAATAGGCGAAACGTAGTAGAAAATTCCACGCACACGCCAATAGAGTGAGTGTGTGGGTACGTTTCAGTATATATGTGTGTGTATCCACACACACACACACCTCTATTTCCTCTTACCTCTATTTCCCTTTTTGAATAATTATATTACCTTTGCGTTTGTCAATTTTTCTGGAATAGTACAAGTCTCCCAACAGGTATTCAGTAAATTGAGAATTCTACTTTTTAATGACGTCTCGGCATATTTAATTTTTTCCAGATTAATCCCACCAAGGCCTGACGCTTTCCGATTTTTTAGCTACTTTAGCGAGTCAACTAATTCTGTCAATGTCAATGGTCTAGTTATATACTTCGTAGTCACTTCTTTCTGCCTCTTCCACATTTGAGTCGTGCCATTAACTTTTATAGTGATCCAGCAACTCCTTCTCTTTGATTATGTTTAATTCTGCAGTATCCTTTCTGTCGTTATTTAGACGCCTCATTACTTTGTAAGCTAAGGTTTGTCCTTGCACATCGTTCTCAATATTACTAACAAATCGTTCCCACGATTCTTGATGGGCTTATAAGCGCCTTGGAGTAGTTCCTTTTTTGTTTATATGCCTCTCTGGTTTCTTTGTATTATTTTACAACATTTTATTGTAAGTGTGTTTCTTTTCATTAATGGATTGGGCGATTTCTGGTGTTCATATTTTCAGTCCTTTTCTTCGTTCATTTGTAATCTTTGTACCCAAGACATCATTAGCTGCTTTCTTTATTATACTTCTTACATTATTCCATTCTTCATCTACATCAACTTGTGTCGGGATCTGACTTGTATATACCTTTAATCGTTCATGGTATAAATTATTTATAATATCTTCGTTTAATAAGTGGATTTTAAATATTTCTTCATTTTTGGGCGGTGTTTTATTTATTAGTTTTTCCTCTATTTAGCTAATATGGATATTGTTGATATTACTAGAAAGTGGTCTGGATGTATTACATCACTACCACGGAAGACTATCGTATCAGATTTTTGGGACGTTATTTTTTTGTTCACTATAACATAATAATTGATCTGCTACCTCTTGCACTCCAGGTGTACTTATGTATGTTTGTTCTTTTCCTAAAGAACGTGTTGGTAATTTTATGATTGTTGTAGGGGGCAAATTCTCCTCATTCTTCTCCATTTCTAGTGACACATTCTTCCCCATACATCCTACAATGTCGGGAATTGGTTGCTTACCTACCCTATCATTCAGATCCCCCGCCATAATTAAGTAATCATTTTTATACGTACATGTCCTCCGGGATTGCTCATGGGCAGCGTACTAGCTTCACGGGCAGTGGTCTCCGGGTTCGACTCCTGATCGAGGCAAAACTATAGTTGTAAGTTTCCTTTAAAATCGTAATAGTTTCTGTAGCTGTGTGACGACGAAAAGCTCAAGCAGGCGAATCTTGCTAGTTACAGTGAAGATAATACGTCATGTTCGCCCCATGTTGCTCTTACCCCCAAGCATGGGAATTTAACTAGGCCCAAGCAAGGGGGACACCGGTAGCTGGCCGTCGAAGTCAGACTACCGACTCAAAAACGTCAAATACATACATTCGTTTTTATACACATGTACCTGTTTTTGTAGTATTTCATAAAATACCTCCAGATCATTTGTTTTGCTTTCTTCTGGAGCGTAAACTCCGTTTACTGTTAGATATCTTCTTTCTATTTTAAATCTTGTTATCAGCATCCAGTCGCTTATGTAGGTATAACTGTGTATTTTGCTTTTCCACTTTCTATCAATTAAAATAGCTATTCCACAACGGCTCTTTGATTTTGATTGATTGATTTTTCATGTTGCCGGGCGCGTCAACTGCTTTGGTCATTAGTCCCGTAAGTGTAGTGTATTCTTTTTCTCGGGAGATGGCGGTGATCTTCCCCTGCTGGATGGCGAGAGCCAACGCCGACCTAACGTCGGCTAGTGGGGATTCCCCCTAAATAGGACTCTCCCTCCAGCGGGGCACTTCAAAGCAACGGCGAGATTCCCCCCGAATCGGCTACCCGGATACGAACTGGCAGTCACTAGGTAGTAGCCACCCGGTTCCTCGTGCCTAGGGACGGTAACGGTGTGAGAACGGCGTACCGGCAAAGTAGGTGGAAACAACAGATCAATCATTGAGAGCCAACACCTGAGGCGCAATCCTCGGGTGGTCGGATGTGGGCCGGCCGCAACGGCGGCCGTAAGTCTGGGACTCAAAGACCGTTCTATAAGCAAAACTAGTTTTAAGGCTCTAAAATATTAAGAATGAAATACTATTATACGAATGTGAATATATAAGTAAGACGCCTTAAGCGTTAATCGAATGTTTAAAATGTATCCGGCTATGAAGCGGAAGCTAAAAGGATAGAGACTAAAGCCCAAGGTGCCCTCAGTAGAAGCAACTAGCTACTAGTGTAGCATATTAAGAAAGAATAAAGATCCCTCCCACATTCCAGCGGGGCACCGCCCCAGCCGGGACAAGCTCTAAGCTCCCGACCGGTCTTCCGGAATATGTGGTAGTGTAGTGCATGTTAGTGTAAGTGGAAAGGATAGGAAGAGGATGGAAAGATCGCGCGCGGTCCGTGGCTCGTTTGGTAGGGTACTGCTCCGGCATTCGCCTGGTGTTGATCGGAGAAACCGCGGAAAACTACCGATCAGAGCAGCCGGCCGCTACAATTTTCCTCCAGACTGCGACTGCATTCGACCTAGCTGAAAAGCTATACATAAATGCCGATCAATCCAAATCATTTTATTGAAACACAGAAAATGTATGAAAATATGAAAGAAACATTCGTCATTACAACAACGAAGCTACTACAACATAATAGTCAATTTCGTTACTTATTGTGTTCTTTCGAGTGTGCTCCGTGTCTCTGAGTAGCAGATTTTAAAACAATTGTTAAAAATAAAAATAACGATGTAGAATGAAGAAGTTCACATCTCCGTATAATTGTTTGTAGAAAACCATATCAGGTTAGTATTATTCTAAATAAAATTGTATTTTTTTTATAATTTGAAATAATTCTTGGATATATTCGGGTTAAATTAAGAAAATATAGCTACATGAATTCGACGCAACGAAAAGTAATTATTTTGAGGTTTCCACTACGAGACGTGTTTCGTCATCCTTATTCATTAACTCAATCACTTTCATTAATCATCATTCATGTTACATAGGGTTTCTGATGTCTATATTATATATGTAATATTATTACAACTACATTATGACGGGTAGGCATTCAGCTTCTGTAATTGGTGTTCTTTTTTTGCGTATAACTTTGCCTGACGTGTGTGAAAGTGTATTATTTATATATTTATTTATTTTTACTTTCTCGTAATCATTCAGAGTAATAGACGTAGTATGTAGAAAGGTATGTATGTAATGCTGCAGTAAATGAATGTCGAGATTTCAATGGAAAGAAACATCTTGGAGTCCAAGAGGGTGATATTTTTATTTTAAAACTTCCGTCCATGCGTCTGTCCGTGTGTCCTCTTGTCCGTCTGTCTGAACATCAGGAGTGTGTAAACTAACGTAGAATTTTTGTTAAAATGAATTTTCCATTAACTATCTGGCCCGAATCGAGGCCCTGTGATATTGAAAATAACTCTTTAAATCATGAGAATAATTTAGTAGAAGCCCCTGGGGGGCGGGGCATTTTCAAACTTTTCTCCAAAACGGCTCCAAAGTTTGTCGACCTACATTTGTAACACACGTCGTGGCCTTCCCTCCGACGCGCCGTGCAAAATACAACTTGGTTGCGAGAAGGAGTCGTTAGCCCTAACGGTGTGTAAGAACGCGTGGGCGTTACCGGCGTCGTTCGACAGTACACTGCCGTCCCGACGTCAGACCTCTCGAGCTGTTAGAAAAGTTAGAAAAAATATACTCATTGCGGAGACAATGACCTAAAACAAAATGACAGATTTGCAAAACTAACACTTCGTCTTTCCTTACTGAATAAATGGCATGCAAAATACTGTGTTTACGAAGAACACTTGGCTGTGGATGAGAGCATGGTGCCGCATTATGGAAGGCATAGAGCAAAGCAATTCATTTGCGGTAAAGTGTTTAGATATGGCTTTCAAGTGAAAAAAAGAAAGTTCTGATTGTACAAAGTAACACAGTAAAAAAATATAACATATTCATGGGAGATGTTGATAGAATGGACGAAAATTTGAAGTGCTATAGAATTGAAATCAGATCGAAAAAGTGGAGATGACGCCCTGTATTTATGTTCTGCGTGGATACTGCTACTCACAATAGATGGCAGCAATTTAGAAAGACAGAGCAAGGTCAAAAATGGATTATCTATCTTTCATATCTATAGTTCAAAATTATCTTCAAAAGTGTAAAAGTTTACCCTCATCAGGAGGAAGACCTAAAACTAGCAAATTAATGATATTTCGCATATTAACTTCTGTGGGATTCGATAGTACAAGACACTGGATTTCAATAACCACAAAGCAAGGAATATGTGCAACATGTAAATAGAACACAAACAATCAATTAACAATCAATTTCAAAAATGTAACACAAAATTGCATGAAAACTATTTCGTACGCCATACTAATTATTTAGCTCTAATTTTTATATAGAAAATAACCAAATTATAGTATTTTTTAAAGTTTAAATAAAGAAAAAATAGATGTGACCAGGCTTGTTGAAAAACTCTGGACCCGTTCATGCCGGGTGTTTCAATATTGGAACAATGCATATTTTGAAAAAGATAACACAAAAAAATTATAGTTTTCATAACTATATATCAACTATATCATAATTTATTTCCTAAAATTATAATTATTTTAAAAAAACTCGGGCATAAACGAATTAAAGGTATTCCTGCAGTCTGGGCAAGCAGGCATGATTGCAGGTACAATAGTCAACCCCCAAAAATACGTTTATTCAAATCTTTACACAAATTCACAAAGCTTTTTAATAATAATAATAATAATAATAATAATAATAATAATAATAATAATACATTTAATTTTTATTAGCCTTATATGCACCCTAAATTGTGCTTCCAAAGACTTTTGTGTCACCAAGAACCTGAAAACGGCTGATGTTCAGTATACTAATTTTGGAACTACATTCCCTAACGCAGGTGCATCCTTTTTCTAACCATCTTCAAATGGATAAGGTGGGCTCTCCAACATCTGCAAAAGTCTTTCCTATAGCAGTGCTCTTCAAAACTTCCTTGTATACTGAAAACAGAAAATAAATCATATTTTTGGATTTCAGATTACAGATTACTGATTCTCTGAAATTCACTACCTACATTATCTCCTGAAGTTTGATTATTCTCTTCAAATCTCTTTTCAAATTCACTATTTACTCTAATCCTATTGTTCTAACAAATCTCATGACTATATCTTGACACACACTGCGCAGTAGTATTAGAAATTTCTACCTCAAATGATATCTGTAGCTTCTACGATGCATTTGGTATCGAATACTCGCCTTCAGAGAGACAGCTGGTGAATGTATTAATTCCCTAGATCAAATAAAATTACAAATGTGTTTGAAAAATCAGCAAGTATCTGTGGTAAAATGCAAACATATATAGAACATTCAATACACTCATCTAGAAAGGATCTCTTTCATTTTAACTTGAACCCAATTACCGAGGCCAAGTCATTCTTTACCACACCTCATTCAAAGATTCCAGCCCTTTCCTTAACATTAAACCATCCCTAACAGTGGATATTGTGTCATTATATTATTTTAGAATTAAAAGAGCTTTGAAATTCATATGATTCCTGTACACTGAATAAAGTTTACAATTTTACAGTCACATTCTGGAAAAGAATCTTCATTTTTATTAAATGACTAAACAAATTTATTTAAACAATAACCCACGTTAGTTCTTTTCACAAGTAATATCTACACAATAATACTGTAATATCTACACAATAATACATTTACTGTAAATTACAACACAAAAAGTGTACAACAATTTAAATGTTCATTTAAATATTTTAGGAATGTTTAAGCATGCTTAAGGCCACTCACTGAACTATCAAATTTGCATGTTTTAAAAATCTTGATTTGGAGATTCTGCAAGAAAAAATATTCCTATTACTATGAATTTGCAAATACATATATTTTTAAATGCTTCCTTCCATTCTTAGTACTTCAAAACTGTACTTATTATTATTATTATTATTATTATTATTATTATTATTATTATTATTATTATTTGAATTAAGAATCAAATGTAATCAAACTGATTGAATTAAGAATCAAATGTACTAAAACCAAGTAAGGTAAAGACTGTAAGACATAAATTATGCATATTTTCAATACTCTAACAATGTTTTTATATTGGCTATATATTAAGTATAAACGACAAGCTCAGCAAGTTTACAACAAGAACTGTTCCAGTCACTCTTTCTATGAAGAGCAAGAACATACTTCCCTTCTGCAATCCTTTCTAAAACTTCTTGTATCTACTAAAAACAGAAAACAAAGTAAAATTTTGGTATTCATACTACTGGTTTCTAAAATTCATTACTTACATTTTTTCTGCTGGTTAATTGTTTTCTTCAGATTTCTCTATTTACTCTGACCTCTTTGTTCCGAGTAATCTCAGGACTGCTAAATGTATTTCCTGACACTCCCTCTACTTGCTAACAATTACCTCATTCAATGATTCCAGTCCTGCCCTAAACATAAAGTATCCCTAACAATAGTGGTGAAAATTATGTCAGGATAGTTTTTCAACAAGAGAAGAGCATTATAATATAATCCCTGCTATCTAGAAGATCACAATTACATGATCAGGATTGGAAGAAATATCTGAACTTTTTCTAACTATTAAACTATTAACTATTTAAACAATCTATTAAACACACTCTGATTATGAAATTAGAAGTTTCGTTCAAAATGAAATATAAATTTTGTAAACCATTGTCGTTATCATTTATTTTACAATGGAAGACGTATTGGAAACATGCAAATGAGACAAATATCACTGCTAACCTCAAAAGAATATAAAACAGAAGGCAGAATACAAAACACTATGGGAATGTCCCCATTATACAGCGTGGGAAACAAAGGAAAGGATATGAAAACGTGCACGTTCTTATTTCAATAACAACTTGACGTGATCTTTCTAAAATATGCCAGTTTCAAAATCGGAACATTTAAGCGAAGAATACTCTACGTATTAAACATTACGCAGTAATAGTACTTACACTAACCAGCAAACTTTTTAATCAAATGAGGAAGCTTCATGTTTATTAGTACTTCTCTACACTTAAGAGTCCATTCTTTACTGCTTAGAAATCAACACGCACTTGTCTATAACACAATACGACCTCACAACGCACAGACGAATGGATTCACGGACGCAGGAACTCCCGCGTTCAATCGCGGAATGGGCTTCCCGCCGAAGGACATTGAGCAATGTTACCACCCAATGGATTTAAATACCATGCGCTCTAGCGGCAACCACTTACAACGTACTGTAAATTAATTGAGTGGTTACAGGCCCCGCGTACTTCTCAACCTCTACGGCTTGGAAGTATGAACAATCAACTACCGTCTGTGGTGATTATTGTCACAATTTAACTGGAATTAACTATTGCCATAACTGAAAGACACATAGCCATGGATTTATGGTTGTGAGTGAGATGGTCATTTCTTCCGATGCACCTAAGAATTCACTTTCCTATGGAGGTGGAAAAAGATAAACAACTAGCTTTCTTAGATGTTTTGGTCAACAGGAATGAAGATGGCTCCCTTGGACATAAAGTTTACCGGGAACCTACGCACACGGAGCGTTATTTACACAAAAACTCAAATGATAATCCCGTCAGAAATGCACTATTTAAGACTCTGTAAAACGCATTTGCGAACCTCACCACGTACCTGAAGAACTACTCCTCGAGAAGGCATTACAAGCCAACGGTTACAGGTCCAGCGAAGTAAGGACAGCTCTACCTCCGAAGAGGAACACCGATGAACAAAACCATACAGAAGATGCTCTATTCAGTACAGTTTTCCTCCCGAATTTGAAGAAAGTAACGACCCGCATAGGGAGACTGTTAACAAGACAGGGTTAGAACAATCTTTAAACACACCCAACAACTCCGCAACATATTACGTTCAGTCAAAGATCCCCAGGACCGCATGTCTCTAGTCGGAAACATGAAGTCTTCATCTTTAACCACTTCATTAATTGATTTGATCATATCAGATATAACTCTAACATCTGGTATGAAAATCGACAGGGTTCCATATCCATCTTGTTCTTGATTGTTGCCTTTGTCGAAAAATTGATATTCTTAGATTTCGTGGAAACTTCTAAATTTTGATCACGTCTGAGATGCTCGTAGGTGTTTTTCGATGGTAAGGTATCATTTTCACTGACAATCTTCGTAGGTCCTTTGGGTTCGTCATCATTTCATCTCTTTTGTCGACGCAGCGGAGCTGTTTGCCATGAGCTGCTCACGGTTGAGGCCGTTTCCATCGTTGTAGATGCGTGCCCGTTAGGTTCCGTAGCTTTTGACACGATGCCTGGGATCTCTTTTTAATGCAGATATTGCTTTTGGTGTAAACAGGCTTCAATCAAATTATAGACAACGAATAATACAAGGACAATTTATTTCATATTGCACAAAGTTTCGAAATCACATTGATTTCATCTTCAGGTTGTAATTGACAAACGTACAATGAATGAAATACATAACATCCCACATTAAGGGATTACAATAGTAAGGTACAATAACATCACATAAGATACCTTTATGGGGTATATATAACATTATTGTACATATTTCTAAAGAGACAGACTACAAACTTGGATTGATATTACGTCAAGGGTGTAACTTCTTGTATAAGGAATATAATCTCTGCATATAATACGAAATGTAAAACAAAGATTTCTATATATTAATACTGAACGTTACCAACCTCATGAATCCACTACTTTAACATTTAAGGATTGAATAACATATGACATAGTAACTAAGTTACATAAACATGCATAATTTATAAAAACACACATAGTAAATCATTATCCAATAAAAATACTTGAGATAAATTGATACATGTAGCAACATTATTTTAAAAGTTGTTATAAAATATAAATTTAGTCAGGTTATATATAAACCATTGTCGAGACATTCTAATATCATACCATCTAAGTACAACCAGGAACTTAACAAACTTCTAAACTTATCAAAGAATAAGGAAACGATAGGTAAGCACTGGAAGTATTACAAAACTAAACGCTTGTAAGTAGATACAAAGAATATACAATATTATGTTTCACGAAGAGCAAGGTTTATAAAAGTCGCATAAACAACTAGGTCTTGAGCGACCACAAGGTTGTAATACAGAGTCACATATATTTACAAAGTATTTCTGTATGTTAAGTCTCTACAAAGTATGTTTCAATAAGTTACAATATGACAAATACAGTAGGTTATTTTACATAATATTGTACATTATTGCAGATAGTTCAGACACTTGACCTGGAGGAAGGCATCAAATAAATATTATTTTATTGTTATAAAAGTAGTAGAATCTTTGAACATACATGGACACTTGTATTCGTTTACAGATTTTTGTGGAGGTTAAGTTCCACAAGGATATGGATCACTTTATATACATTACTTTTATCATTCAAAAGTGATTGTATATTGTTTGGAAGATTATATTTGTTCCTTAATTTATTAAGATTTGCATTAATATATGTATGATAGTGATAGGTAGATTACATGATTCAGAGATTTGGAGATTCCTTTGTAATTGTAGTTGTTTGTGGGTCAGAGCTGCATGGCCAATTCTCAAACGCGTTAGTAGCCCTTGATCACTTCTTTTTTGGAGGTAGAGAGCATGGTCTTAGGTCAGAGGTTTAAGAATTGATTTCCTGATCATGTGTAATGCCTTCTTTGTTGCCTAATTGTCCTGCTTACTTGAATCGCCTAAGCACTTTCTATAGATAAAGTTTTAAAGAAAATATATTGAGTTTGGAAAACGAGTATCAGCTTGCTGCTATTGAAAAGTGCAAAAGGAAACATTGCAAGATAAAATTTAAATATCTTATAGTAATTTTAATGAACTTAGAAGCGAATTAGAGTTGCGTATTTTGGACGATTATTGTTCGATTACAAGGGAGACAGTGTTATTTTTCAACATATTGATTGTAATTCTGTCACTAAAATTATCAATTCAGGTGTGGTACAAAACAAAATGAAACTCAGTATTTATTATTGTAAAAAAGTATTAAAACTTGGAGTCACTACAATATCAGATAGTGTATATAATACAAATGAAATTAGTGATGTTTTAGAAAAGGTTAGGTTAAAGTTATGTTTTAATACAAATAGTAGTAACAGTTATCATGGTGCTTTAATTTACACATCTTTCTTAAATACCACAAATTCACAATTTGACAAACCTATTGCTTTTAGTTTCCATAGCCATCTTTTAAATTTCAAATTTGGGGTCATAATATTTCCTTATCTTAGTGCAATTAGATTGTGTTCTTAATTTGGCTTAGAACTTCAAAAGGAATATAGTTAAAACAATTTTTTAATGTATACAAGAAACAAATACATAAATTGAGTGATAGTGATAAATTAGTAACACTCATTATGAATGGCATAATTTTAAAAATCGGAACTTGCAAAATAATTTCAAAACAGATGTATATTGGAATAACAACAGATAGGATTTCATGTACTGTGCGTTGTAAGTGTTAATAAAGTATTAATAGAAAGTGTATGCAGCTTGTTTTGCCTGAAAAAGAATATATTTATGTACAATCTTCCAGCTGGAGAAAGTAGACCTCTTTTCTTCTTATTTGATAGGATAATTAATCATATATTTTCGTCTGGTAACGCCAACTTTACTTCGCAATTCAGTTTGTATGGCCTTCTATTTCGTCATCTTGAATGACTGCTCAGGCCTTGTATGTCTAGGTGATGTTGGCTCTTCCATCTAAATATGAAAAAACTAGGTTAATTGAATGAAGAAATTTTGAACATCTTGGATGAGATTGGAGATGGCAATATCTCAGAAATTAAAGATATTATATCTTCAGATGTACAAGATTAAACGACATTATTTTCGGGATTAGCAGAGAAATTGCAAACAAAAGAAAATTTCCTGGTATGATTGTTGTTTCTTCATCTTTTTACCTGTATTGTAGAATTTTAATTTTTTTGTTTTACATATTCGACAGAAAGCAAATTTATCTCACTCATTAAGTCAACCAGCCAATAATGTCAATGATGCCTTTACTGCAAATATTGTTTCTAATTAGTGAATGAAAATGAAATATTTTAGTAACTACACAAATGTAATAGCATGTAAATGGATAGAAACTTCTATTATAGTCAAGTAATACAATGTGTTCATACATTCCACTGCCGCAAACAATACAAACGTCTTTCTAACTCCGGCCGTAAGGACGCCATTTCTCTGTACGTGAGGTTGTGGGTGCAATATTCGGTAGGAATCAATTTTACATTTTATTAGTAAGCATTTAAGTAATATTTTTATATTTTGTTTCTCAGTTTTAGAGTTTATAAATTTTTTATAATATATTTTATAATAAGGTAATGGAAATAATATAATAAAGATATTTTTTCGAACATTGTTTAGAATTAACATTGCACACTTTTATTTTAAATATATTACTGATTCTTTTTTTTGTTTTGTTTTTCAAGGACGAAAAATTCTACATGACCTTATAGCAAAATATGTCATTAAAAACTGATTTAATTGAGGGGAAAATCTTCACTTGCATAAAAATTTTTTTTAATTTTAAAAAATTTAAAAAAGTTTGATTATTTGTAATTTTCGAAAAATCAGTCTTCAACGAACCTGGGATCTACACCATTCTCTTAAACGTTCCGAATTGGTGCTTTACTACTACAAAGATTTTGTTTTCGTAATTTGCACACTAAATGAAAATTCAATTGCATGTTTTTATCAAGTTATTTTTAAATAAATTACAAATTTTACATTTTGTTATGCAATTGCTTGCGATCACCTACCAACTACCCTTTAAACCTTAATGTTGCCTGAGAGCAACAGGTAGAATTTTCTAAAATTTGAGGACATATTTGAAAAAAATGGAGTATTTGCTTTAAACTACTCAATTATAACTCAAAAATAAATTTTAAAATGTTCTTCATTATTTAACAATAATTTGGAATTGAAAGCGTTAATAGTTGATGTTCTTGAAGTAACGCTTGGGTTTTTAAACCCTGTAAAGGGTTCTGTGTTAAATCACTGTATTTAAAGTTGTCGATCCGTCAGTACTGTTGGGGCATATTTCGTTTTTTCGTGATTATTTAGTTTTTTGATGACTTGGTAACCCCCGAAGGGGTTGGCCGGCAAACATTATCAATTTACTATATTTGGCCGATATTGATTTGCAATAGTTGTTGATTGACCCCTTTTAAGAAAGATTTCTTTCGACCCGGGCCGGCTCCAGTAGGGCCCAGGGAGTCGGCACTTTGAGCGCAAGCGTTCAGAAACAGCGGATTTTCCCAGCACGCCTGCTGGGCGCTGGAGCAAAACTTCGAGAAAATGACGGACTTTTGAAAAAGCTTTTACAAAACATGTCCTGGGTTTATTTTCTCAGTATTCATCTTGCAAACATCATAACATATTTAGATCTCTTTGTTTAAAAAGATCTTGTCTGAGAAGGTTCCCAAAGGGAAAAGGTCCCACTGATTGCATCTGTGAATACCCTACAGCACTCAAACAATTGTTTCGAAAGAACATGAACTTTAAATTAAAATATGCTATAAATAAAATTTTTACAAATTTCTATTCCCGCAAATTTTTTCAATTTTTTTATAAAAGAGCTTTTGAAAGTATATTTTTTTATTTATTTATTTATTTATTTTTTGTCAAAAAAAAAAGTTAAAAAATCGTATGAGTGCAGGGAAAAAAATGAATTGTTAAAAATTTTCAAAAATTTATCCCTACACTAAGTCATATACTACTTAAATTTTTTTTTGAAAGGGAAAAAACAAAAAACTCCCCATGAAAAAACTATTTTTAAGGATAAACAACAATAAATTTTGAATTTTAAAGGAGAAAAAAAAAACAAAAAAATCCCAAACAAAAAAATATTTTTAAGGTTAATAACAATAAATTTTTAATTTTGAAAGGGAGAAAAAAAAAAAAAACCCCATTAATAAAATCTATTTTCAAAGCAATAAATTAAAATTTTGGGTCTTTTCTTCCTGCCCGACAACATAAAGATAATTTGAATAATTGTATTTTCCCACAATTCTAGAACACGTGCCAAAATAATTTTTATGTCCAGGCAAAACAAGGGGGCCCTCTCAGTTGCTCAATGGATCAGGGGAAAATGGACGAAAAAACCATCAGATGGGGGCATTGACCGGCTTAGTACAATAGTTGTTACAGGTTGTTTTATACTATTTATACACAAAGGGTAAAAATGATTATGTATTTTTTAAAAAAGTTATTTTTCTTGTGATGCTCGTATAGCTCTAATTGTATAAAAAATTACCGAAACATTTATGAGATTTAAACTTTTCTATTGAAGTTAACTTTTAATTCATCTGGCAAAGGTTGTAAAAAAAATTCATGTATTGTATGTGAATTTTTGTAACGGCTGTTGATACTGTCACCTGATGAATAGATTTCCGTCAGTGTTATAAAAAAGATTTTGCATTTTCTGAAAAAATTCCGCCCTTCAAATTTTTTTACAAAACCCGATTCGTAAATAAAAGACACGGAAGGAGAATTCTAGATTAAAAAGGGGCAAAATCACGTGGGGGGGAGGTTATTATTCGTACAATTGTTTTTGTAACTAAAGTCTGGGAGCTTAAGATGTATTTGAATTTTTGCCATTTTCTCAGGCGGGAATAAAATTTCCCCGGGGAACACAACAAATAAAAAATGACTGAATTTGAAGAATTCTGAACGCGTACCATAATGAAAATTTTGTGTTAAATTCATTTAAAGGGACTTCCATTTAAGGTTTGTAAATTGAGAGACCAAAAAATTTTGTTTCCTTAACATCAGTCAATGGTACACCGTTCTTTTTTA
This sequence comes from Teleogryllus oceanicus, assembly GCA_964035755.1. Classification (NCBI taxonomy): domain Eukaryota; kingdom Metazoa; phylum Arthropoda; class Insecta; order Orthoptera; family Gryllidae; genus Teleogryllus; species Teleogryllus oceanicus. The sequence continues at coordinate 159,522,580 of CAXIVR010000001.1, forward strand.
ATACAGAATTGTTTATTTGAAAGGGAAAACCATTAAAACCGTTTTCTTTTTTACTATTAATTTTTTTTTGGAAAATTTGAAACATCTGATATTGTACAAAGGGTTTTTTATTGCGGGATGTTCGTATCATCCAAAGAAATTTTTCCCGTTTCGAATCGTCGAGGGCTATCGTTTACGAAAAGGGGGAAAGAAGGGGGCCTAAAATCGACCCTGGGGGAACTCCATGGGGCAAAAAGTCGGAAAGGGGCTGTAATTTCCATCATTCCAGTAATATTTCAACTCTGAGATCGTTGTTTAAATAGAACATAACCAATCTAGAGCAAACCACGAATTCCTTTATAATTTAAAGTAAATGTCATGATCAATGACGTCAAAACTTTGAGAGATCTAAAATAATCCAATGGTGCCTCGTTTTTATCCAAAGATAGGGACATCTTTAAGAAAAGAAAATATAGTGTTTCCCTTGATTTTGTTTTAAAACCATGTTGGAACTGAAGGGCGTCGTGTTTAGTGAAAGGTTTCCATTCATACGTAAAAAATCTCTAATATTTTTGAAAAAACTGATGAAGAAATGAGCCGATAATTTTAAAATTTCATTTTTTGTTGTTTTTTAAAAACGGCTTAATTTTAGTGTTTGAAAAATTGAAACGTGCCAGTAAAGATGCATTAAATTTTGGAGTTAACGGGTGTATAAGGGCGCACAAGTCTTTAACAAAGAATCCGAATTCATCTAAACCGGACGAATATTTATTTTTTTAGTTTACCGATTATTTTGAGAATTTCATAGGAAGAAGTTTCGAAACGAACATTGTGCCCCTAAAATTTTGGGTAAACTGTCGGTTTTGAATTTTGTGCCAAAGGGACCCTTAGTAGATCAGCAATTCTCGAAAAGTATTGGTTAAAGAAAATTAGCCACTTGCCGGATCGTTCACATTTATATCGTTATATTTTAAAACAACATTCTCTAACGGTTTCAGTTGATTTGGTAGTATTTTTTTATATTCCACATTCTTTAGTTTTATTTTTGGAGTTTAAAATATCTGATTGTTTTTCATGATTTAGTGCTTATGATTTTTTCGTAACAATGTTTTGAATTTAAAGTAGATAAAAATCTTGAGATACGTCATGACGTTTAGAAATAAAGTTTAGAAGATTACGTTTATTTTTACACGATTTTTCAATTTTTTGGACCCAAAAGATTACTTTTTCGTGAAATGTCTAATTTTCTTTTTAATTGAAAGGGAGCCATTGCTAGTCCCCGGACCCAAAATTTCCTCTGTCACGCCGATTAGGAAGGCCCCTGATTTGACACGGCTCAGCGCAAGACGCGCGAACGCGTGCCGGGAGATCAAGATTTACGATTAGGGTGCAATTGTCTCCCGGGACAGCCTTTCAGGCAACCGGCGGCCAGTCCACGTGCAGGCTGAGCACCGGAACAAACAAATTATAGAGATCCCGGCTACTGTTGAAGTTATCCCGTAGGACCCATATAAGCTCACGAAGACAGCAGAAAGGACTGCTTTGTTCCTCTCCGGTGTCACACACGCACAAAAAGACCACCAATCAGGCGCCCAGAAATGATTAATTTGAAAATCCTATCGGCTTCCGACTCGCGTCGAATATTCTGGAAAATAAGATTTCGGCCAATAATATTCAAATTCGAATCACGTGAAGGAGCGAGGGGCGAAACTTGGAAAAGGGGGGATGCGCGCAGGAAGCTCGAGCGGGGTTCGGGAGAAGACGGATAAAAGGCGAGGGGCGAAAAGAATTGAGGCTGGGGTTGATGGAGGTGGGGAGGTGACGGGGCACCAAAATGGTGCAGGCCGCCCGTAAAAAAGACAATGGGGAATTTATTCCGTTTCAGGGGCCCGCCTGGAAGGAATGATTGTGCACCCGGTCTTGAGGCGGGCCTTGGGAGGGGGTGGCCGAGACTTCCTCCAATAATCACCGATCGGAAAGGGCACAGCACCGACCACGTGTTCCGGGTTTGGCTGCGCCTTCCCGTGGTGTGGCTCGGACAGCATCTTGGGGACGACCGGATTGGCAATCATCGAAAGGGGAACAAAGATTTTCTTTTTGTAATTATTAAAAGACAGTAAAAATGGGAAAAGGGTGTCATTTAATGAAATAACATATAATTTAGTTTGGGAATCCTTACCCAAATTGTATTATTAAAAAAAGTAAATTTTGCCATTCAGGTGATTACTAAATTAAATTTTGTGATTAGTAAAAGTAGTGGTAGTAATAGCAAACCCGTGCATGCCCTCATTAAAAGGTGCCTCCCCTGGGGTTCTCGAAATCCCGTGCCAGCGGGGAAAGTGCCCTTTTTGGCCCCCTTCATTGTTTTAACGCGCACCCTGTCGCGATTACCGACGCACCGGTGTGACGGTTTTCCCCCCCTTTTGGAGGTGCCCAGACCGCACACGCTTGCCCCATGCTGTGTTGCCGTGGGGCAGGATGGGTTCATCAAAAATAAAACATTCGTTAAAGAAAAAAAAGCTTTAAAAAAATAAATTTATTTTCATTTTTTAAACTTATAAACTGCCTCCAGTTTTTTTAGAAGTAGTCCAAAATAACTTTATGTTAACTGTAAAAATGTCGACATGGTTTTTATTTATTTTCAGTATTCATGTTATTAGAAAATGTAAAAACATCATGGTCCCGTAGCTAGATTATTCTTATTATTTCTATCTAGTTTTTTTTTTTAATTATAATTTTTTTCATTTTGTTTGTGATTTAAAGTATTCCTTATAGTTCCGTAATATCTAAATTAAAAAGAATGAATTAAATTAGCTCTCTTTCTCGGGGTTCGCTAAAAATCAATATTGAAATTTCCCCATACAACAATGGTTTAAAAAAGAGTTACTAATTTTGTTAGAATTCTAGATTTTCTACAAATGAAATAACAAAGCTTGCTTTTTTGGAAGGGGCTGTAGATGCAAAGTAAGATAATTTTGAGCGTAGTAAGATGTCCTGTTTTTCAAAAAATTTTTAACGCATATAAATTGAATTCACAAAAAGGTGAAACAATATTACTTCATAAAAAGAACCTTTAAGGGGTTTTTTTTGTTCCCTTTCTAAAAAAAGATCCCCAAGGTAAAAAGGAATTTGGGGTTTTTTAGATCATTTGAATAACCAATGTTCAAAGAAAGAACATCTATTTGACTGAGATCCCTCTAATGCTGCCTCATAAATTAATTTTTTTGAAATAGATTGAAATTATGATGCATTTTTTTTAATCTTTTGATGTACCTACACGGATGCTTTTCTGTGATCTGACTTATTTATTTATTTATTCTTTTTTCCCTGAGGGGTGGTCGAAGGAAAGTATCGTGTCCCAGCATTGTTGGGAGGTGGGGGAAGGGGGGGCAGATGTGGGGGAATGAAAATGGGAGGGTAGTACGATTAGGTTCGGGGAAAAGGTAATTGGGTCGGGGTTCCGGGGTGGAAGAACAGGAGATGTAGGGGGGGATAATTTTGGATGGAAACTGCGAGGTGAAAGGATGTGTTGGAAAGTTTTTCAGTGCATGTTTCCGACAAGGTTAAATGAAGACCATCCGGGTGAAGTGTTTTCTGGAAAGAAGCTCAAAAATTTTAAAATTTTGTGCCTCCCAGATGCATTTTTAATTTTTTTTTGCGTGTCTAATTTTCTTTGCACAGTTTTGGGTTTTTGTTGTACCAAAAGGGGAAGTCGAGATTACAATTTTCGTTTTTTGGGGGGCCCTTTTAGTTTGTCAACATGTTCTCGGGTTAAAAGTGACCATCCAAATTGATGTCATTCTGCCCTCCTATGATGATGACTGTATCTATGATGATTTCTTTAATAAATGAACTCACATAATCATTTTTTTTTCATCGTTCAGTTCTTGGTCTCCCCGCAAATTTTGGGTGAACAAAAAAAGCAAAAAATGCGAAAAACAATTGAATTGAAACTAAGTTTTTATAAAAGTATTTTAAAAAACCCAAAATTTAAACCCTCCAAAAATGTTTCCCAAATTCCCCGGTTTTGTCCACCTGTATAGGAAAACCAATTGGGTTCAACAAGATAATACTATGTCTACTACACTATTACCACCCCAGGAATCACAGCCTCTCCACTTAAAAAGAAAGTTGGACAGGTCAACACATTTTTTTTTTCCCTGCGGACTCACAGTCCGACGTGGGGCGACAAAGGGGAAATCAGATGGTTTATCGGCATACGAGTTCCCGGGGAAAATCAGTAAGAACTCAAGGTTTGACGAAAAGTTAACGCAAAAAGAAAGATATGAATTTGGAATAAATACATTTAAAAAACACTTTCCCCCAAAATTGCTCTCATTAAAAGTAACTGAAATGTTCTTCATTTTCCATACCATCCATTGAAATTTCCGTAATTACATATTCAATTATCATAGATCAAATTATCAGTTTAACGTTTTAAACAACATACCGCGTGAAGGTATATAAACTAGTGTTGAAATGGCAAATGTGGACTTTAAAAAACCTTATCGGGATAGTTCGTGTCTTATTTTTATTTTTAAATGTGTTCATTACAATTTCTTGTAAAAAGCTCTGTTTTCTATATAAATTTAAAATTTTTCACAATTTAATGCATGATTTTATACGTCTAAAATTTTGGGCCCCAAAGAGGCGTGCGAAGCATTCTCCTGGAATAGGGGGGGGATTACTGGATTAGTGTCATTTTTCACTTCGCTCTTGTCCCTTTTAAGACGGGGTTTCTGATAGGCCCCGGAATTGATAGAACCCCAAAGTTGCGTTGCTTGCCTTCGAGTTGGGGGTTTCCCCCTGTAAAAAATATATTTTACCCCCAAATTATTACCAAGGAAAATCGTGTCTATGCATAATCTATTCATTTCTGGTTGAAAATCCTTCTCGTAGTTCTATTTAAAAAATTAAATGTGATTCGATTTCACCTAAAATTAAAAATATTAGAATCTCACTGCTGCATATTTGCTTTGTGGAACAAGTATCAAAATGATCTACCATGCAAGTTCCTCCGAAATGCATTTTTGCAAAATAATTTGTTATAACCAAATTCCTCTTATTTCGATAGACGATAAACTATACTGCATCGATTTTGCACCAGTGAATATAATATATCCAAGCACATAGTACAGGACTTACCCCCGCAAATCGATTCAAAGTTATATAATCGTTTAAAATGCTAAATTTTTCTGGTCTAGGGACGAATTGGGGGGGGAAAAAACTCCCCCCAAAAAATTTTTCGTGGTGGCGTATGTGCGGGCAAAATTTTTTTTCCAGGGACAATTGGCGATAGTTCCCCCCCCGTAAACAACAGCCCTCCCCTGAGACACGACCTCTCAACCCCTTGGAATGTTGCACCAATCAGAAATAACTGTGTTTCTACCTGCTAGCGATTGGTCAACGCGTCCCTACCCCTGGCTGCGGGTTGTCCAAATTTGTCGGCGAGCTTGGGAAGAATTTTCCCCCTCGCCGTCTTTCACGTCGACGTCCGCTGTGCAGGTCCCCGTCCTCGCCGCCGTCCCCGTCCTGTGGTGCCCTGGTTTTCCGTCCCCCGCGCGCCGCCCGCCGCCGACATGCCCACAAAACATCATGCGGGTTTGGGATATTTTTCCGCCCCGCTATGCGGTCTCAAACCTGTCGCGGAAGTTTTGGGCCTTCGCGCGGGGGTCCATCATTTTTTGGCCCCGAGCGATTTGGTCCCCGTCAGGGCCCGGAAATCGCCGTCCGCAACCACAAATTTTGGGTTTCCTCAAAAAATACATTCCTTCTCTGCCACCCACTGTACATGGGGTTTGCCCAAAAACCCCGTCTTCATGGAATGTCACGACGCCTGAGAATGCCACTAACGTAGACTTTTGCTCTTGGGAACTTCCCTTGCGCTTCAATCAAGAGGTCACCCATATAACCAATGACGAAGTCGAGATTTCTCCTCCTCAGACCAACATGTAAAATGACGGTGTCTGGAGTTCCGAGGTATCTTTTCTCCACATACGTGCGCAGCTGCTCGGTTCGGATTCCGGGGGGCGCATAACATCCATTTTTTGTTGTCTGCCACATGTCTTATATCGTACTCCCAAAGAGAATGGTTTTTTCCCCGTTTGGGGCCCCTTTAATTTCCTGCGCGGCGTCTCCCCTGCACTCAGGTTTTTCCTCAGGCTGCGTTAATTCTGCAACCTTGGGTTTGAAAAAGACGTTTCAAGTTTCTCTTCCATGAGCCTCATTTTCTTTTCACTTGTTGCAAAACCATTTGTGTTATCCATATCCCGTTTTTAAAAACCCCGCATGGTACCCCAAGTCCCTACAAATCGCACTTTTGGTTTTAAATTTTTGCACCCACTTGCCCCCTCCAATTAACAAAGGGCATCGTGGTCGATCAACGATGCTGCTCCCGGGCTCCCCCCCCGAAAGATCCGAGGGGGGCCAGCGCTGCGCGGGGCGCCCGGCCCCCGCCCCCCATGCGCCCGGGTTCCAGGCACAACCCGTTGTCTGGCTCGGAGCTCCACTAAGGCACGTACAACGGCTACGACGACCGGCGACTGACTGAAGTTAGATAATATATTCTGTTGAAGCATCATCAGTTTGTTTTGGAGGAATATTCTGAATTACTTGTCGATTATTACATGTTATTTTTTAAATAAAATATTCCCCTTTGTCAGTTTTCATGTTACTGTAATGAATCTTGCGCATGTATGTCTACAGGTCCAGCGTTCTGGGGTCTTATTAATCCAGAATGGAGTCTTTGCAACAAAGGACGCAGACAGTCACCGGTCAACTTGGAACCAAGCAAGCTACTATTTGATCCGAACCTCAGATTACTTCACATTGATAAGCACAGGGTAAGATTATAATTTATGTATAATATACACTTTTTATTGGTTAATTTCTCATAAACTAGTTATTACATATTTCAAAGATA